>PVIC010017464.1:0-32700 GCA_004025085.1 Thryonomys swinderianus
GTTTTCTTTTAAGGGCCAGTCCTATCTATCTGCCTACATATGTCTAGCTGGCTTTTCTACCTATAATAGATCCATCTTTGACGAAGAGGCGGATAGTGAGGCTGACAAGTAAGGGCCTCAGCGCTGGCCGGTGGAGACGCCTCAGTTCCAGCGTGCTCAGTTTGCCGACAGTGAGACTAGCAAAATGGTGAAACGTGGTGAGGGAATGTATTAAAGTTCACAAAACACAGGTAAAGGGATCAATGTAGATTAATCAGCAAGCAGAGAGTGAGAGGAAGAAACACCCCCAGAAATTAACATTAGCTGGTTCTTTTAAAATGTACTTAATACAGACTTGAAAGAATAAATGCTTTAATAAATCTCTCAATGGTTGGCATAGTGTTATGAATATTGAGAAATCATAATGCTCCAAGAGATTTTCTAAAGAACTAGAAAGGTGACTGTTCTTGGAATTATGACAAGGAATATTTAAATAGGCGTCTCCATCCAAGATGCCACAGCTCTGCAGGGGGACACTGGAGTCATTTTGGTCTGTGGGAGATCAAAAGCAGCACGCCCTCTTCTGATGGTTCCTGCTTTTCTGGGCGCTCAGCCCTGAGGTGATGTGGCCGGGCTGAGTCTGCCTGACTGACTTGGTTAATGAGATGGTGGATCTTAGGAACCGTGGCGCCAAGCCATGCCCACCTCCTGCTCTCTGAACAATAGTCCTCGGTTACACTGGGTACGCAACGTGGGCTGCTTTGTGGAAGAGAACTTTTCCCACAGTGCCAATTAAGTTAAATTCGGAGAGCAGAGTCATTTTCTCCCCTGGGGCTTGGTGCGCCCACTGGAAACCATGTCTATCCCTGGATGTCACGCAAGTGCTCTGAGCAGAAACCCGAGTTGGCGGCCTGCTGAGACAGGACCTGCTGGAGACGGCCAGGGCCCGGGCTGTGTTTTAAATTTAGCTTTCCTCTCCATGTGGGTAATGAGCCTATGACCTCACTACATTCTCCAAAGCAACAGAGACCAGACCAGACCAGCAGTTCCAGTGATAAACTATAATAATGCAAGAGAAAACGTCTCTCCACATCAAAATGAGCATACTGGGGGGGGGGGCTTTTGCTTTATAAAACAGTATCATAACTAGTTTGGTAGATCTTTATTTTGGAATACTGTCTCCTCAGAATTTCTAAAACTAACCAGCTCAGAAAGTGAATGCCATTCTTTGTCATGTTTTTTACTAAAAAAAGAAAGGAAGGAAGAAAGGAAGGAAAGAAAAGAAAAAGAAAGAAAGAGAGAGAGAGAAAGAAAGAAAACCAACATCTACAGAAATTAAAAAACTGATGTTAAGGAAGTGGTGTCTTCTAGGAAAACAAGACTATACACTGTCTGCTGTGTTGAGATGCATTTTTAAAAAGATGCCAGTTTCAGGATTCTCAACCCTTTGGGTGGCCATTTTCACTTTCTTTGAGTCTATTTTTAGTATTGTGATTGCAAGTTCTGCTTAGGGATGAAAAGAAGCATGCTAAGTCTTTTCTTTTCTTTACTTTACTTTTTTTTCATATAAGGGCTCATTGGATGCAACTTCCTTAAAATAAAAATCAGGAAAAAGCAAGTTTCTTCTGAAGCATTGAAATGCTCTCTTTCATTAGATGCTGCAAATAATATAACCTATTGTTTCCCCTCTTTCCCTAAACTTCCAGGAAGCTCAGAATTACATTTAATGCTCAGTTACAATTGCTATTTTAAACCTCCTTTTTATACGCTTCTTGATTTCTGTCTATTTTAATCTTATCGTGTACAGCATTTTATTGAAAACTACTAACATGTTTTCTGGAAGAAGGAAGAGTGCAAGAAGTTCTTTAAAAACAAAACCTAATTACTGTGAAATATGTGAGTTTTATTTAGATGAAATCCACAAGTCAATCACCAATCCTTAAGCTACTTTGGAGAACTGTCCCATCTATGCATTCTGTCCTTGTGCATAAAATCAACATGTTGTGAAAAACAGAGACCTTTTGGAATTTAACTCCTTAACTTGTGCTCTTGATGTGAAAGTAGAAATTTTCTCTCTCTCTCTTTCTCCTCATAGAGAATAGGAAATATTAAAATCCAGGAGTCCTCTTTGTCTCTGAACAGCACCTCATAGGGATCCTTCCTTGACATATGTAGTTCTAGACATGACATATGTAGTTCTAGAATGTAGGAAAGTGATTTTTTTGAGTCCTTTCTATGAAGCAATACATGGTCTAACTAGCTTCTATGGAGATAGAAAGGTCATCAGGTCAGACTTTCTGGTATTGATATTAATAATCTATTATCTGATACTGCAAATTCCAAAAGCCTAAGAACGCTGTCAAAGAAAGCCAGCCCGATTACTCTAAAGCTATAGAAACAAACATTTGTGTTTCAGTCAGGAGTTGGGGCCTGGGAACCATGGAAGATTCTATGGAAGTGTTTAAATTAAACCCGTTTGCCTTTTTTAAAGCTCATTCTTAGACCAGCTGGAGGAATCCTCAAACTCCTTGTAATCGTATGGTACATGACAGCTTTCAAAAAATTCTCTCATGACTTAAAACTAGGATCTGATGCTGAAGCCCAACATTCCCTTTAAAAAAAAATAAAAACAAAACAAAACAAAAAGAAAACCAGCCAGCAAATGCTCTTTGTAACAAAGAGCCTTGGGAAAACATTGAGAAAGGTCACAGAGGAATTTGTGGAATTGGTAACCAATTAGGAAGCTTCAAGAGGAAAAGAAAAACACAGCAGTTTGCACTCAGTATGACTTAGACAAACTTTTGGAAATTCTAATAAACCTAGAGTGGAGTTATTCGAAACCCCAGTAATAAATAAAATGGTTAAATTCCATTCGTTCCTGGGACTTCCCAGACAGGCCCTTATCTCGGAACATACACCAAAACACCCCAAATTCCTGATGCCTATCTGCCAGCCCTGGGTCAGCCTGGCACTGGGAAAGGGAAGAACTCTCTTAAGCACCTTATCTTTTGTGATTTGTGCTTTCTACCAAATTCATCATCTGTCACTTCTATCCAACCTGGAAATTAAGGAAGACAACTTTCCAGATGGCAGGAGTGACTGATGTGAGCCATGAATATATACATGAAATAAAAACAGAAACAAACAAAATCAAAGTAAAACAAGTTCCTGAATATACAGTTCTTCTGCCTCTCTCTAAATTAACAACAGACTCGATCATTCAAAGATAACTTGCCAGGGCTTTGAGGGCCTTTTGAAAAGGCTAGTTATATACTGCATCTCAAAATGTAAGAACATTTGGTCTGTAGTTTGCACTATTTAAATACTTCAGCGAAGGAATTTTCGACACAGCTACATGTTTTTGTAATGTCTGTCAACATCACGCATGCCATTAAGAAGTCCGCCCTTCAGCTACGTCCTAATAATCCAGGTCTGTGAGTCCCCTTTAGGGGGAGGAAAGGGCTGGGAAGACGGGCGCTGGCGTGGAGGAGAGAAACGACTCTTTGCCGCCCCGGGGAAGGTTCGCCTGCCGGGCTCTTCCGCAGCCTCTCCTGCCCCGCAGCAGCGCCCGTGCCCTCTTTTGAGGGCTGCAGCTTCCTTCGCGGCCCGCGGCGCAGGGGCCGGCGTGGTTATCAGGCGGAAGCGCGCCCTGGACTTTTCTCCTAATTCTCTTCTGCTCTCTCCCCAGGAGACTTAGCCACGAAGAACAACCTTCTCTGTTCAACCAGAGAAGTAAGCGCTAGGAAACACAGCTCCTTTTATTATAAGCACTAATTTCATGCTCATAAAGCAATACGTACTTTATTGTTTGACTAAATACCATTGGTTTGAGATTTATGATTTTACTGAGGAATGAGAGCCCTTTTTATTTTTTTAATGCATGCTTATAGGGCATGATGTTTAAGTCATTGGGGGAATTGGTGCATATATATATATATCACATCATTTATATATATATATATATATATATATATATATATATATATATATATATAATATAAAACATCTTGATAGTTTCTGATCCCTTTACCTCAATTCCTTACCTTCCTTCTTCCTGCCTCTCTGATCTCCTTCCCCGTCTCCCAAAAGTCTGCCACTTGTTTTCCTACTGTCCCTCCTTTGTGTCAGTCTTTATTTATATTGTGGATTTCTGTATAGGACAAACCATGTGCTGTGTGACTTCCTGTGCCTGACTTATGTCCCTTAGCATGGCCTCAAGATCCGTCCATTATCCTGCAGGCAGCTGTTTGTGCTGTGGTCTGGGCTGCTGCCCGGACCTGGGCAGGGATGTGGGCGCGTGGCGTCGGGACGCTGGCGTCCACGGTGTCTCGGGAGATGACGTCGGCCTCTTCCAGTGGTGTTCGACGGGTCGGGCCATGGGCGCCGTGGGCCAGCCAGAGCCTCCTGTGTGAGGAACCGGCGTGGCCTTTCTCCGTGACTTCCCCACGCCCAGGGCACGGCCGTGCTCCTCTGAAGGCTACGTGGACAGGCTGGCCGTGCCCGCTCTCTGGGGCTCCTGGACCTCTAGCTGGGCTCTGGAGCCACTTCTTGGTGGTGGCAGTGCCCGCCCCACCCCCGCCAGCCCCGAGGGGCTTCGTCCGTCAATCCCTTGCTGACTGACTCCCCGCCCCGCCTTTGGATAATGTCTTTCCATTAAACTCCTCTCTGTTGTCCTTTTCCAGTGCCTCTTTTTCTGTCAGTTGAGAATTTTTACTGCTGATTGATAACCCTTTTTCATTAGTGTATGTCTGTAGTACAGGATAATTACATTCATTCGGGGGAAGTGGTACCTGTGCGTTCTTATTCTTGCAGCCGTGTGGCTGGACATGCTTACAGTTTTTTTAAGAAATCAGTGAGTGAGACTTTGTGTTAACTCTTCGGATCCCTTCCTTCCCCTGTTGCTCTCACAGACTAACGAGATCGTGTATCGAGTACTGAGCTTTGGCATGTTTCCCGCGTTATATCCTGTTTAACCTCGTCAGCCCTAGAAACGGCCTGTGCGCACCCCCGTCCCTACACAAGGTAACAGAAGAGTCAAGGGACCTGCCTGGCCAAGGTCTCGCTCGCCGCCAGCGGCCTGCCTGACGCACCTTGTGTCCGTGATCTTCGCGCAGAATGGCACTGAAGTCCTGGGCTCTGAGCAGCCCTTTTGAAAGGCAGTCGCCTTCCTTGCAGTCTGCAGCTAAGGAAGTAGACACACGGCCCTCTGGGGCCTGGGGGGGGCGTGTTCAGTGCTGAGTACAGACAGGGAGAGACGCCCACATCCATCCGCGGCTGGCCTGAGACCTTGGTTTCCCAGGCAACTCCTCCATGTCCCAACCTTTGTGCACTGGGCACGTCTTACATTTCAGGCACCGACGTCACAGAAACCAAGCAAAAGAGGAAAAGGTCCACGTGAGCAGCCGAGGGGCCCCTGCTTCTGCCCTGGTTGTTGGACTCGTCTGGCCTATCGCTCTACCCAGAGAGCCAGTCAGGAGCCCGCGGTTTACCTGCCCCTGATGTGGCCCTTTTGTGAAATGGTGGCCGCAGTGTGTCAGAAGGCCTGGGAGGTTGCCGTGTTCAGGGCCACCTGTAGCTGCAGAGTTGGGCCTGGACTGACCCACCGGGCATCCTGCAGTGAGTTCCAGGGAAACACGAGGTGGTTTCTGGTCCCTGGGCTTCTAATCCAGGGCTCTCTCTGCTCCTCTTTGCGGCATCTAGAATTGTTTTCAAGACTTGACATACAGCATTTTTGTTGCACTAAGTGTTTAATAGTGATGATTATGCTTGCTGCCAAGGTGCTCTTGAAAAGAAGCAGAAGTATCTGGTCCCCAAGGTAAAAGTAAAACAGCCACCTCAGAACCCTTCCTAGGACAGCTGCTGTTGGGGTTTAGATCTCGGTGTCCCCCAGAGTTTGTGTACTGAAGATTTGCTCCCAGACAGTGGTGCCACGGGGAGGTGGAGGACTTCAGGAGGAGGCTTCTGACTGCAGGGAGTCAGGTCATCGACAGTCTGCTCTCACAGGAGGTGCTAGGACCTGCCCCTCCCACTGTCACTTTCTGGAAGCCACGATGCTCCCCCACGCACTCCGCGCCATGAAGTCTCCCTCGCCACAGCTGCGGAGCAGCAGGCCAGTGACCGTGGCCTGAAGCCAAGATCAACCTTCCGTCCCCCTAAGCTGTTTCTCTCAGGTGTTTTGTCACAGTGATGGAAAGCTGACTCACACAGCCGCCAGTGACTGGGGCATGATACTGTCTTACAACAGGAATTCCCTTTCTTAAACTGTGGGAGGAATGTCGCAAATCAAAGGCGATGATTGCTTCGGCGAAAAGGAAAGAGATTATTCAAAGCTAGCTTGAAGAGATGAAGAGGCCTCATCACCCAAGACACCATCTCTGGGTATGCAGGTGTGCCAGGTTGCATAGCTTTGCTTGGTTTACGATCATGGCATGGGGCAGAGGGAGCTGGCATTGGGATTCTGTGCCAAGACAGGGCTGCCGTCAAGGTCTTTCTAAACTCAAAGTGGGAGAAAATAACTGGCCTGAAGTCAGCCCAAGAGGCATGGAAGGTGGAGTTCCTCCTTACCGTCCCGCTCCAAACCCCCCAGGCTGGGGCAGAGACACAGTACAGTAAGGAATTCTTATTCAGAGCCTTGGCCCTCATTATGTTGAATTCCCAGTGGTCATGAGTCCTAACTCATCTGACTGGAAAAACCAGCCTTCTCTTCTCACTGAGAATGGCTCACTGTTTCCTACAGTCTACCTGGCCTGACTGAGATGTGCTGGCCTTCTGTGGGCACCCCACTGCCCACGTGTGATGCCCTGGGGATTGAACTCCAGGAGGTTTTTATGCCAAGGGACAGTCCCCCTTCCGGATGCAGCAAACATTCAGGTCGTTTCTAGGAAAGGGCAGGGACTTGGGGACCCAGTGGGACACGTGCAGGTCCCTGAACACAGACTCCTGTGCCAGTGAGCGCGCACAGCTCCGCCCACGGCCCTCAGGTCCTCGGAGTGCTGAGCGAGAGAGACCAGTGAGGACAGTGACTCCCGGAGAGCACTGGTCGCCCCCAGGGCCCGTGGGCCGCAGGGACGCAGGCTGCGTGTGTGTCAGTCCAGGTGCTCTGAGCCGCCTGGCTGGGCCGGGCTGCTCTGTCGATGGGAGTCATGGTGATAAACCGTGCTGTGTGTGGCTAGCCCTGAACAGCAGAGACCCTTGCCCTCTGGGATTTTCCTGTTTGTTTGGGTTTTTTTTGCTTTTTGAGACAGGGTCTCGCTTTGTAGTTCAGGCTGGCCCTGAGCTCACTATGGTGCCCAGGCAAGCCGCTGTGAACTCAGTAATCCTCCTGCCTCTGCCTCCCGAGTGCTGGGATGACAGGTGTGAGCCACCATGCCCGGCACTGTGGTGTGTGGTACAGATGGCTGGTGGGCGTGAGTCACCACGCCCAGCATTGTATGTGGTTACCGGGGATCAAACTCAGGACCTTGCGCTTTCGAGGCAGGTGCCGGAACCACTGAGCCAACCCTCCGGCCCCCGGATTTTCCTGTTTTAATGTAAGCATCACACACAGCCCCCGGGACACTGTGTGGTCACAGAACAAGCAGCGATCGTCGGTGATCGTCCCGCAGGGCTCCGGGCAGGGAGAGCGTGAGTGCTCAGGTCGGCCGCAGCAGGGCAGCGTGGGCACCGGGGCCCGCGCCTTCCGGGTCGGCCCGGACAGGCGGCCGGAGCTGCTGACTCCGCCTTCTTCCCCCATGGTCACTTCCCTATCACTAGAGCCAGAGAGGTTGTCATGAGCATTAGATTCTAAAGAAAGTTTTTGTTTTTGTATTTTTTTAGAAAGCACATTTTTTATTGGCATATGTTTGTAATATATAGTAATTACATTCATCTGAGAAATTTGTACACACACACACACACACATACATACAGAGAGACAGATAGAGAGACCAAGAGACAGACAGACAGAGATTTTCATTAAAGCATAAGCGTCTGATAGCAGAGTTCGTCCCTGAAACAGGAGGAGGAAGAATCATCTGAAATCAGGTCTTTCTGAAGTCCACGGGCTGGTTATGAAGCGCAGGCTGGAGATGGGCAGAGGGCTTCACAGTTCTGTCAGGAAGGACCGTGGGCACACAAAGCCACGTCCCTGACAGCCGGAAGCAATCACCATTGCTGGACCAGGCCGGCTCCCTGTGCCCGCCCTTCCGGCCCCTCAGGGGAACTGGGCTAGGCCTTTAATGTTCATCCTTAATTACTTTTGTCTGTATTCTTGTCATTAGGGTATAAACAGGTTCCTAATGTGCTGAGATCAAAGGCAAGCCCCGGGGAGGTGGCAGGGAGAGGGAGGCACAGGAGGGCACAGGACGGGGAGTTCCTGGGGCTTCTACGGCTGCGGCAGGGCCACCCGGCTGGCACAGGAGGCTCAGCCCCTATGTGTCACCCAGGGCACCAGCCAGCTCAGGGCCGGTCTCCTCAGAAACTTCTTCCAAGGGAGGGACGCTCACGTTAGGGACCCAGCGTTTCGCAAGCAGGGGCAGAGACAGGCTGCAGTCTGCCTTCTGTGGGAGACCTGATGGCCACAGCCCCGGGCCTTGGCACGTCCAGTTCCCAAGGGGCACAGTTAGGGCTGGACTGTCTTCCCTGGGGTGTTGATGGGGACCAGAGGACCTTGACCCAGCTTGGCCCGCTGGCTGCCTCCCTTTCTGGGGACTCAGGTGCGCTCTGGCACAGGTCTTCTCTGCCGGCCTGGCAGACTCGGCTCTCACAGCTGGGCAAGGCTTCCCCACGCCAGGCAGGAGCTGCTCAAGACGCCACCTGGAGCAGGAGGGCTTGGGTAGGAGTGCCAGGCAGACGACACTTAAAACACGGCCGTCGGAGCCACTGGACACACATTCTTTCCAAAAAGTACTATCTTAAAATGTTTGTTATGCATAAGTTTATGTTTAAAATAGATGATCAGGCAGGGACGGGGACCACTGCGGTCGGAGGGTGTGAACCCTGCTGTGGGAAGATCTCCCAGGGGGCCCTGAAGGATTCCACTTCTTCACAGAACACCACGCTGTGCGCCAGCCCTGTCAGAGATGGCCGTTCGGGGCACTTCCGACGCGAGCTGTTACTGCTGTCCCTACCACAGGGAGAAGCGCACTGGGAGGCGGTGCGGGCGGACACTAGTGCTGCGCATGCTAAGGGCCAGAGTGGGGTAAACAGTGGGGGCAAGGGATGAGCATTTCAGCAGCGGTGGAGAAATCCCTCCCAAAAATGCAAACGGAAATGCTAATGAGACTTTTGCTCCCGATCAAGATAGAGAAAGTGACTAGGTTTGCTCTTCACTGTGACACAAGAACAGCAATAAAAACCAGGTAAAAGGTCAAGACGCTGAACCTTAAGCAACCATCCCTGCCCGTGCTCACTGGGGCAGCACGTGTGCAGTCACCGGGGCGTCCTCTGAGTTCCCGCCTCACTGCCTGTGAGAGGCCTCGGCGGGCAGGGCCTGGACGCCCCGGAGGCTCCTGCACGGAGAGATGGGGCGGAGAGTTTGCTGAGCCGAGTTGGCTGGAGCTGTAAGACAGAGCCCGAGAGAGGAAGCTGCCCCCAGCGGTAGCCCCGGCGAACACCGCCGCACAAGGGTGGCCTCCCTGACCCGAGACAGAGTCCCCCGCAAGGGCTATGACAGTGCAGGGTAGTCTAAGCAGGAGTGAAAAGATGCTTTTCCCACTGTCCAGGGAAGAAGACCTCTCAAATCACACCGTGCTCTGGTGAAGACGGGAGATGGGCTAGTGTTACGGCCGGTATCTAGCTGGGCCCCACAGGAGAGGCTCGTGTGGTCCTGGTGGGGCTTTTCAGATGTGGTTGGGTCCGGAGTGTGTGATGCGGGGTGAGCGAGGTGGTGCTGGGAGGTGGCACGTGATCATTAGACAGATCCGCCGCTTGCTTCAGCACATGTCTGGTGTGGATGCTGGGAAGGCCCGCCCGGGGTGGGTGGCTCCACACGAAGGTGGTCATCTGGGCGGGAGAGAAGGGGAGAGGCAGGCTTGCTGCTGCTGCTGCTGCTGCTTACTGCTTTGCCGTCTCCTGCCATGCCATGCTTCTCCGCTGTGGTGCCCCTCTGCCCTGCTGCCCTGCTTTGGAGACAGCTGGCTATAAGGAAAACCGCTACAAACTGTGAGGCAAATAAACTTTCCCTCCTTTGGCTTTGGGTGGCGAGTGTTTTTCTCAGCAAGAAGAGGAGTAATTAAGACAGTTCCCACACCACAATACCACATATCAGTGGCTTCTGCCTCAGAGATGCATTTTCTTACAGCTCTGGAGGCTGCAAAGTTCACGATGGAGACTGGGGCACAGCTTGGTTTCTGTGGGGACCGTCTTCCTGGCTTGTAGATAGTCGCCTTCCCGACCTGTCCTCACACGGCAGTGACGGGGCTCTGGTGTCTACCCGTCTCTCACAAGGACACCGGGCCTTGCACGCCAGCCTTGGGGCCTCACGGAACCTTGATTATCCTCTTAAAGCTAACACTTCCAGCAGAGCCAAGTGGGCAAAGAGAGAGGCGAGCTTCCAGACATGGGTCTTGGGTGGTGGTCACAAGTCAGTGCATAACTCCTTGAGATAGCTTTATCGAGTAGCAGAAAATAATTAAATCCGGTCAGGAATAAGAGATTATAGAATACCTAAAAATTCAAAATATTCCCAAGATACATAATCATAGCTGGGAATTAAGGTCAAGAAGATTATAGAAATACAAAAATATCCCCAAACCAATAAAGCTAAATTCTTAATTTGCACAATAAAAAATTACCAGGCATGAAAGAAAGTAGGAAAATATGACAGATAGTAAGGAGATAAAGCAATCTGTCAAAATGACTCTGAACAGACATACATACTGTAATTAACAAAAAACAGGACATTAAAATTGTTTTCTGTAACTTTTTTTTTTTGCTTTTTGAGACAGGGTCTCGCTTTATAGTTCAGGCTGGCCCTGAGCTCACTGTGGTGCCCAGGCAAGCCGCCGCGAACCCAGCAATCCTCCTGCCTCTGCCTCCCGAGTGCTGGGATTACAGGCGTGAGCCACCACGTCCTGCACTGTGGTATGCGGTGTTGATTGCTGGTGGGCGTGTCTCACGCCCAACATTATATGTGGTTACCGGGGATAGAACTCAGGACCTTGCGCTTGCGAAGCAGGCACTGGAACCACTGAGCTAACCCTCCAGCCCCTGTAACTTTTGAAATAATGTAGAAGTGTGGAAGGTAAAAAAAAAAAAAAAAAAAGACCTGAATTAAATTTTTAGAGATAAGACTTCTGTATCAGAGATGAGAACATGAGGGCTGATGCCGATAACAGGCTATACATGTCAGAACGAAAGGCCAGTAGACTTGAGCACAGGTCAGCAGAAATCAACCAAGTGAGCTACAAGGAGGTAAAATAATAAAACAGCAACAGGGCCTCAGTTAGTGCTGGGGAAACTGCAAGCGAACTAATGTACAGTTGTTGCAATGATAGACCAGGAGGAGAAAGAGCAAACAAGGGGCAGAAAATACTCGAAAAATGAGAGCAAAGAATTTTTCAAGTGGTGTGAAAACTACGAGGTCACAAACCCAGGAATCCAGGATCCACAAGTTCCAATCATGAAAACAAACTTAAATAAATCAGTGAGCTACTTCATAAGGACCCGGCCTAAGCCAATGAAAAAGAGGAAATTTGGACAACAGGACAAGACAGGAGACAAGTTATGTGGAGAACAGTGACACAGAGGGCAGACTTCAGATCAGAAATAAGGCAAGCAAAGCTGAAGCGAGCACTGCCGTAACGTGTAGAGAAGAAAAACCATCCTTAGACATAGGTTCTTTTATTTTGTTAATCTGAAAAACAAGAGTCTATTTATTCTCCCCTGAAACACCCAATGTATAGCCACAGAATATTATAGATAGATAGATGATAGATAGATGATAGATAGATAGATAGATAGATAGATGATAGATAGATGGATGAATGGATAGATGATAGATGATAGATTTTTTTTAAGGGTAAAATGAAGGATAAAAGTCAGTTGTTGGTCCACAGTACCATAATTCCAACATCTAACTGGGAAATCACTGGAGTTTCTTGATTAAACTTCAAACTTTGGAAATTGTCCTCTATGGCTCTAGAATCTGCCTTCTGGGACCTTAGTTCTGCCAACGGAGGAACTGTTCATTTTTGAAATTCTAATTGGCTCCCATGTGCAGCTGAGGGGTTTCACCCACTCGCTTGCTACACATACAGCTGTGGTTAAAACAGTTTCTCCTCCCTTTGTCCTTTCTCTGTCCTTTTTAGTCCAAGCCAGAAATATTTCTTGCAGAAGAATTTTCTCAAGAATTGTGTGGGCCCATAAATGTCCCCGGGGCTCACTCTGTTAAACAAATCTCCATCCACAGACCTTTCAGAAAGAGTCACCCTTTACCTCTGCTCTGCCGAAGTAGCTCAGGAACAATACATTAATTCCCCTTGTTTGGTATGACGAAGAAGCTCCATGCCTCTAATCTCCCAAAGCGCCCTTTTTGTGGCTGAGCACTCTATTCTTTGATCTTTCTGAGACATTCAGTAGAAGGTTGCGTGTTACCCTCTTGGGTCACCCTCATTTCCGCACTTTTCTTGGAAGCTGTCTCTTAACTTGGACATGTTTTTGCCATTTGGAGAAGGCTGAGAATTTTCAAAATCATCAGATCCTCATTTCTTTTGACAGTTTTCCCTCCAATTTACCCTTGTCTTCACATAGGATAATATAAGTAGCAAGAAGAACTTAAATGGTCCCTTTAACACTTTGTTCAAAAATATCTTCAGATGGGCCGGAGGGTTAACTCAGTGGTTCCGGTGCCTGCCTCACAAGCGCAAGGTCCTGAGTTCAATCCCAGGAACCACATACAATGCTGGGCGTGGAGACTCACGCCCACCAGCAATCAATGCCACATACCACAGTGCCAGGAGTGGTGGCTCAGGCCTGTCATCCCAGCACTCGGGAGGCAGAGACAGGAGGATTGCTGAGTTCGAGGCTTGCCTGGGCTATATAGTGAGCTCAGAGCCAGCCTGAACTACAAAGCGAGACCCTGTCTCAAAAAAGAAAAAAAATATATCTTCAGATAATTCAGTTCATCATTTCTAGTTTTTCCTGTTCACATAGTTTCCAGAAACAGTTGTGCTAAGCTTCCTGCTACTTTGTAAAACAGTTCCTCTTTCTTGGGTTTCCCATATTTCTCCCTTTATTTTATGTCCTTGTTGGTAACATTCTCAAGGTCCACCTTTGTATTCCTAGTCAGCCCAGGACACTTGAGTTATCTTGGGCTGGAACTGGAGCTCAGTTGAGAGACTGTTTGCCTAGACATGTGAGGACCTAGCATCCATCCTTAGTACTCCTGCCCAAACAACTTCAGTGGTTTTCTTCAACATTCTTCTGGCCCAGGTCTACTGTGCAGTTTAAAACTACGCCTAAATTTTGAGACATTTGTTATCCTAGCAGTTTGCTATCCATATTAAAATCTATTAGTCATCTCATGCAGCATGACAAAATTGCTACAGATTTAGAGCCTTAAAACATGACATACATTTATTATAAGTCCTGTAGGTCAGGAGTTTGGACATAGTTTAGCTGGTTCTTCTGCAGTTGAAAGTTTAGGCATCACTGGCTGCTTCTCTGGGGAAGATTCTACCTCCCAGTTTAAACTTTTGTTGGCCGATTTTGGTTCTGTGTAGCTTTTGGTACAAGGAAATGTTCTTCTTGGCGGCTCTTGGCCAGATGTCATCTTCAGCTTCCAGAGGCCAGTTCCAGGTCCTTGGCACAAGGGGAGATGTCATGGCCAATTGCTTCTTGAGAGTCAAACAGGAAGTGAGAGCATGTAGAAGCACAATCGCTACAGTTGTATGTGACACACATAATCATATACAGATGATCATATACATCCTGTTATGGTTTGGTCTAGATATCCCCTGAAAGCCTCATGCGGTCATAGGTGAGGTGTTTTGGAGGTGGCTGGATCTGGACTGTAGGGTTCTGGGACCAAGGATGTGATGCTGGGATTAACTCACAGTGTGATGCTGGGACTGAGCTGCCCCAAACTGAGTGTGACTGGGTAGCCTGCATAAGACATAAAGAACAGACAGAAGGTAGTTGTATGTGCTTGCTGTTTTGTTGCTTTGTTAACTTCTGCCTACCATGAGCAGTTTCTCCTCTCTGATGCCCCTCTGCCATACCACCCTGGCTTGGAGCCAGCTGATTATAAACTGTAAGCTTTACAAACTGAGGCAAATAAACTTTTCCTCCTTTAAATTTGGGTGTCGGGTATTGTGTGTCAGCAAAAAGAAAAGTAAAACACAGAACCTTTTACTGTGCTTCTATAGTTAAAAGTCAGTAGAAATTCAGGCCTGTAGTGAAGGGAGGGACCCTGGAGGGACCCCAGCTCAAAATCTGTCTGCCACAGGGTCCAAGTGAAATTCACTCCTAGAATTCAAGGTTGGTTCAACATTCAACAATCAACCAGTGTGATCCACCGTATTAACGAACTAAAAGAAATGATAGGATCTTTTTCATAGACGAAGAAATATATTTGCAAAATCAAACATCCACTCTAATAAAAATGCTTACCCATATAAAAATAGAAATGAATTTCTTCAGTCAGGATGTCTGCAAATAGCAACCAGTTAATGTTATGTTTAATGGTGAAAGACTGATATTCTCTTGGGATAGGGTGGGGAGGTGACACCTCTAAAATTTCTGACATGATATCAAACTGTCTTGTATTACACACATGTGATTGGAATTCATGAAGAAGATTGAAAATAGAGCTGAATATTTGAAAAGATGTGCAGAAAGGTTTGAAATATTGATGAAAGACATGATCCACATATTCAAGAATCTTGGTGAATTCACTGTAGGACAAATGCAAAGAGATCAATGAGCCTATAGTATTCAAACTGCCACAGAGCAAAGATAACAGAGCAAACAGTAAAAGTAGCTGGAGAAACAGGACACGTAGCTTCAGTGAAACAATATTACAAACAAGTGGGTGATTTCTCAAAAGAAACACCAGAAATGTGAAAAAAATGGGACTACATCTTTAGCAGGTCAAAAGAAAAAATAATGAAATAACTGACCTAGGATTCCATATCCAGAGAAAGTATTCTCTAAACAGTCATTGTAAAAGGAAATTCAAATAAACGTAATTTACACAAAAAAGCAGAGATAATATTTAACAGTAGTGTGATAGAAATAAAGAAGTGTATCTGAGTAAAGAGACACAGTACCAATTTAAACCCTTGGTGTCTTAGGAGGAATTGAGATCACAAGGAAGTAGAAATCCCTAGGTGAATATCAAAGACTGTGCCTGTGAACACATAAATTACTTTTATTTTTATGTGAGATCAAAATACAACACAAAAACTTAGGATGTGGGAAATTAATTTTAATTTCATTTTTGAAGGGTCCTTATGTTGTCTATGAAGTACTGCATATTGTGTGAAAATAGACAGTGAATTTAAATGTACATATTATAATTTCTAGAGCAACTACAAAGGGACACAGTTTAAATTCAATAGAGGAACCAAAAGAAAATGTTAAAAAACATTACATTTATCCAAGTAAAACTCAAGAGTAGGATAAGAGGAAGGAAAATTATGTGGAATCAGTAGAAAACAAATACCAACAGATTAAATTGAACCCCAACTAATCACAGATTATTAATAATCACAATAGCTATGTTTTCTTTCATTTCCTTTTTCTTTCCCACGACTTTCCTTCCCTTCTCTTTCCCTTTCTCCCTCCTTCTCCTCTCTCTATTCTTCTCCCCTTTTCTCTCCCCTCCCTTCCTTCTCACTCTCTGTCTCTCTCTCCCCCTTCTTCCATCATAATTTCCCTCCTTTCCTAAATGTCTCTCACCAAAAAACATGGCCGAGTAGTCTGTGCGTCAGGTCTGCACATACCGAGGATCTCACGTTGCAGGGGCCGCATGAGTTAGTTTGAATAACTCATCTGCCTTTGGAAAGAACAAGCTTCCATCAGCCACCACATCTCTACTTCGTTACCGGTAGGTTTTGGGTATGGCTTTCGGTAGGAACCTTTCAAGGGCCAGAAAATAGAGAGTGAGGAGCAGTGTGAGGGTGTCTGCAGCTCCCAGCGGTGGTCTTCTGAAAGACGCTGTTAGACTATCTCCCCCCATTCCTCGGAAAAATACGTTTCTCTGTGAATATCTAGAATAACCAATAATGGCAGAGAGAGAAGAGAGATAGAGACAGAGAGGGAGGGAGGAAGACAGAGAGAGACAGGGAGAAGGAGGAAGAGGAAGAGGAGGAGGAAGAGGAGGAGGGACCCTCACACAAATGGTGGGCAGAAGATGAATTTGAGCCTGTCTCCTGGCCCCAGCACGAGGTCGCTCGCCCCACTCCGGATCTTGCTAACAGCCACTTTAACCCTCCTGACTCTGGGTCATGGAAACATCTTCCAAAATCCCGTCTCAGACCAGCTTTTTTTTTTTTTTTCAACAGGGTCTCGCTTTGTGGTTCAGGCTGGCCCTGAGCTCACTATGGAGCCCTGGCCAGCCTGGAACTCAGCAATCCTCCTGCCTCTGCCTCCCGAGTGCTGGGATGACAGGCGTAAGCCACCACGCCAGGCACTGTGGTGTGTGGCATTGATGGCTGGTGGGCGTGAGTCTCCACGCCCAGCATCGTATGTGGTTACCGGGATTGAACTCAGGACCTTGAGCTTGTGAGGCAGGCGCCGGAACCTCTGAGCTAAATCTCCGGTCCTCAGACCAGCTTTTGACGGTCGTGTTGTTCAGTCTTTGCTCTGGGGTCTGACATCAGTTCGGAGTTACACGACACGGGCCAACGGTACTTTCTTCCCAGGAGCAGTGGCTATAGCTCCCCCTGGCAGGTGGCATCGAGGGTCACCCCCAGGGGAGCAGGTCTGCCAGTGGAGACCAGAGGCTCCCGGCCCCCTGAGGACCGGATGGGCTGTAGTCACGCGTGCTACACCTTCCCTACCATGTGAACATGCCTGACTTTTATTTTAAAACAATGTTACAGGCTAATCATTTTCATTTCCATTGTAATGTTATAATGTAGGTGTTCTGGAAAGAATCTTCCAGACACATTTTTACCTGTTTTAGCTGTGATTTAACTGAATCAGTCACACAAAACTTTTCCGTGCCGTTGTAGGTCTGCTTGGTCCGGAAAGGCTTCCCGAGCTCGCTCACCCCGGCGGCCACAGGTCCGACAGCTGGTTCAGCAGGCGTCTCTTTCTCACAGCGGCCTCCTCCGAAGGGCCGAGAGTCTTCTGTCTGCTTGGCGATCTTGAGCAAACATGGAAACTTTTGCGATCCTCGGCTCCGGTCACCTCTCTTCACATAAATTCCTGGAAGTGGGACCACAGTATTTCCAACAGTAAGTTACATGCTTCCCCAATTTTAAGTGTTAGAAAGCACCCGAGTGCCACCAGTGCCTCCGTCTTACTAGACACGGGAACAGCAGAAGACAGCTCACCTTTCCAGCCTCTCGAGTTCTGTTCTCGCAGGGAAGGTGGAATGGCATCTTTGCCAACGTGACACACTTGGGAACCGTGAGGCGCGCTCAGCCGACCCACGTTCTCCCAGGCTGCACCTCTCCCTGGAGAGTGTGAGTTCCCTTTTATCCTTCGGCCACTGGTCGTCCCGGGCGAGGCCGCCGCCGGACGGGGCGGGTCTCCAGCAGCAGCTGTGGGTCTGCACATAGATAAGGTCTCGCTCCCAGCCGCCTTCTGAGGTCAGACACGAAGGGGAGATTTAGACTGATTCGGTCAACCTACAGCAGCCGTGGCGGGATGAGGGCTGAGGGGCCTGCAGCCTCCCTTCCAGTCCAGAAGCAACTTCACAGGGACTCCGCGGAGACTCAGCAGAGCAGGGAGGCATTCCACATGGTGGCTACAGCCGAGGCCCGGGACCGGTCTGATCAGTTTCACCCCCAGTCTCCGCCTTTCCTAGCTGTGTCCTGGGCGAGTTACCTGTGCATCCCCAGCTCCTCCTTTGTGAGATTTGAGAAACACGGCTCCTGAGCTGTTAGGTGATTTGGTGGGGCGTGTAAATCTGTGTCTGACACATACACCAGCACCCGGCGTGTCTTAAGGTGTTCACTGTGCGGTGGGTACAGCTGACGCTTGCGTCCAACAGGCATTCAGGGATCACAAAAAACGGTGGTCCCTTAGGACGAGCAGGGGGAGAATAGCTCCACTGTAACGAAGACCCCGTACAGCTCCGGCAGCGTCTTCTGCACGCCCGTAGCGGTCCTCGGGAACGGAGACCCGTGCGCTCACGCAGACCTGCACGTGAATCTTACTGCACCTTTCTCCACGATGGCTCCACGCTGGAAAGAAGCCAGACGTCTTTCTGTGGGTAATGGTTACGGAAACCGTGGCATATCCCGTAATCTATTTTGCTCTGTTCTGTAATAGAAAGAAAAGAACCATTGATACTCGTAAAGACCTGGGTGAATCTCTAGGGAGCGGTCGAGTGAGGAGACGGCAGCCCCCGGAAGAGTGTATGCAGAAGGAGTCCATTTATACAACATTTTTCAAATGGCAAAATTATCGAAGCAGAGAACAGATTTGTGGTTTTCAGAGCTTAGGACAGGGCCGGGGCAGAGGGAGCCAGGCCCTGGAGGCCGCAGGAGGGGAGGGCTCTGTGTGGAGACCAGGCCTTCTCTCTCAGTGCTGTCCACATCAGGATGCAGTGGCGACAGCGTACTAGGATTTTGCAAGAGAGAAAAACTGGGGGAACGTCCCTGTGGATCTCCTTAGGTTATTTCTGACTGTAAGTCACAATTATCTTGAAATAAAATTTTCATTATTCAAAAAATCTCCTGATGTATTTCCTAAAGGATAAAAAATATGGAAAACGTAACTGGTATTTTTAAACTCCCACTTAATTTTAAAAGACAGCTGAAAACCATTTCCTAAAAGAAAACGTTTTTCCCTGGAAAGTTTATGTTCGCTGGAAAATATACACGTATTTGTAACAATCCACAGCGGTTTTGCTAATGCTCTTTAGCAGTGAGCCCCACTGCCTGAGCTTAATCTGAACGACGCTTGCCGGGCAGACACCAGTGTCTTCAGGGCTGTCTGCCGTCCAGGCAGTGTGCGAGCCGGGAGGCCAGCGCAGGGTCTGGTGCCCGCCCCAGCGGAGCGGAAAGCGCCATCTTCCTGTCTCCAGCGGTCCTTTATTGCTCCTGGACCCGAGGCTTTAGAGCAGCGGCCAGGTGGAGAGAGGAACTCAGCATTTTCCCCAGGGCGAGTCTCAGCACTTGGAACTGAGGTGAGAAGCTCACTCTGAGGGCAGCGCGGGGGGTCAGCGGGCCGGAAGGGCAGGGCCGCGTCCTCCCCCACGGTCTGCCCACCCCAGGGTCGTAATTCTTGCCAGGGACCCTCTTCTCCGCCACAGGGTCCTTCGTGTGCATTTTAACCAGATTTTGCTACCTCTTAGAAGAATAGTTTAGGGCCGGAGGGTTAGCTCAGAGGTTCCGGCGCCTGCCTCGCAAGCGCAAGGTCCTGAGTTCGATCCCCAGTAACCACATATAATGCTGGGCATGGAGACACGCCCACCAGCAATCAACACCGCATACCACAATGCCGGGCGTGGTGGCTCACGCCTGTCATCCCAGCACTCGGGAGGCAGAGGCAGGAGGATTGCTGAGTTCAAGGCTTGCCTGGGCTCCATAGTGAGCTTAGGGCCAGCCTGAACTACAGAGCGAGACCCTGTCTCAAAAAAAAAAAAAAAAGAATAGTTTAAGAAGTCAAACCTTAGTCATTGAGCACTGCGCTGTGCCATGCAGTGGGCAGCAGTGGGCAGCAGGGTCCCCAGCAGGCTGCCGCTCACGTCTGAGCTCTTACCGTCAGGGCCATCGGATCGTCCGTGAGGGCAGTGCCCGGGGTGCTCGGCACCGCCCTCTGCCCAGGAGCCGTGGATCCAGTTCTCACTCCCGCTGGGGCTTTCAGCCTCGACTCCAGAGGCCAAAGAGCCTTCGCCTGCACGTCCACGTGAGACGTGGTTCTCTGCGGCCGCCGCGCCTGCCGTGTCCGCCTCTGAGGAACCGAGCCCCGTCCTGCCGCCACTCGGACCGCGGGCAAGGTCTTCTCACCCCGAGAGCCCGAGCAGGGCTCACTGGGCACAGCCCCCGGGGGACTCCTGATTAGCTGAAGGCTGTTTCCACTGTGGTTCGCGCATCATCCATCCGGCGGGAAAACCCGTAAAAGTCTTTGCGTTCTTGCCGCCAGTTCCGTGTTGACCAGAATAAACACAAGAGCGCCAGCTCCGCTGTCTCCGCAGCCCGCGGTGCCGCCCCCCGCTCGGCATCAGCTTCCTCTGCGGAGCCGGGCCCGGAGCCGCTACGCGGCCCCCAGGCCTCTGGCCCTCCGACTTCTCCGGGACTGCTGCTGGGGGCTGCCCTTAGCACGGAGGAGCTGGCTGCGAGGGGACCAGGCGAGCCCGGGCGCGCAGGAAGCGACGGGCTCTCACCCGCTCTCCCGGGGCTGCTCTTTCGCCGCCGAAGAAGGACCCTCATCGACCCTGAGCAGCGCTTCGCTGTGCCGGACCGCGCGGAGCAGGGGTCGGCAGGAAGCACCGCGGGGAGTCGGAGCGGCCCTAACGGAGGCTCCCGGCGCCGCCGCGGGAACCGTGAGGGGCGGCGCTCCCACCGCGGGGGTCAGACCCGGAGCGCAGAGCCCCAGCGGGTCTGACCGGCCCTCTGCTCGCGACGCGGCCGGGCGGCTGCCTGCTTTCTCCTTTCAGCTCCCTTCTCTGCCAGAGAGGGCGCATCGTGGTGCTTATCTCCAAAGGTCGTAAAAGAAATTTATAACTGGATTTAGGCCTGTGTTTCCTTGAGTTCCTGCAGCATTTTCTTGCTGAGCTTTCTGGAGGTTCAAAACTGGATCACTTAATTTTCACAAGCTTTCCCCAAACCCTAAGCAGCTTTTAATCACACTCCCTCTAACTGGTCTCCTTTCCAGACTAAACTGTCCTAATCTTGGCGATCTTGCTTCCTTTGGAGCTGGAGTCACATGTACCGAAGTAGAAACAAAAACGCCCTCTCCGGCCCTGGCGAGGGAAGGAGCCGTCCGGGAAAGGGGGCCGCTGACAGCAGAGAGGTTCAAAGAGCCGGCCGCTGGGTCCAAACAAGGTCCCCTAAAGTTACGCTGATGGCTCTTCCAGATAAGCAGGTAATTCTTAGAGGTAATTTGGAGGGAATTCAACAGTGTTTATTACAGGTTCACTCAAGAGAGCCAAACATTCTGCCCTAAAAGCAATTTCAAAGTAAAACTCTAAACAGTATTTAGAATAAGGAGGAAATTATATGCACACTCCTACCTCCCAAGGGTTTTGAAGGATTAATGCAGAAAAATAGAAGCTATGGGGAGAAAATCTCCAGAAGAATGACAGGAAATATAAGACATTCACCATAAATAAGACAGGCTGACAGGATTAAATGTACATAAATGGGATTCGTAACAGGCAGTAGGTAAATACTTATAAGTGGATTGACTTTCTGTCCGTTGAAAATAAAACGGTCTGACGAACGTGGCCAAACACACCTTACCTTTTCGTGGTCTCTCTTGGTCGCTAAGTGGCCAAAACACTAATACCTTAATAATTTTTCCAGGAACTAGTACAGTTCTTTTATTTGCTGGGAAAATGACACAAAAATATAGGCTTGATATTTACAATGCTTTACAGTATTGTGATGGGGAGAAAAGTCACACCGATACCTAATAGATTAGGAATATTAAAACGTTCAGGACGCTTAATAAAAAGGAATAGACTATGGGTAAGTCTAGTCCTTATTGTAGAACAGGGTTATATATTCTGTTATTTTTAAGTCTTCATGGGCGTTGTTTGGGGACAGGTCAAAAGGCGAGCTGGGTTTTCTCAGAGAAATTCTGGGGTCTGGAGACTGATCTTTCTCGAGTGTTCGTTGCGGTGTGACCTCCACTCTTGTCTTCCTTTTGTAGTTTTTCCCGAGAAAGCTGTTCCTTAGCACACATGGGTAATCGCTGCTTGGGTGCAAACTCTTTATTTTTTTTAAATTTAATGTATTGGTACATTTTAGGTAGAACTTATGATCCCATTCATCACTGAGAATTCGTACCTGTACACGACATGTCTTCATTCTTGTTTTTCCCATTTCCCTGTCCTGGCATCAACCCCTCATGCCTCACACGTAAACTTTGTTCCTGCTTCTCCTTTCAGTTGCCCCCTCTTCACTCCTCTCCCCGTGCCTTCCCTGCTACCCTTCCCTCGGAGGGATGCGGGGTATCCCAGCATGCACCTAAGTCACGGCCTCAAAGGCCTCAAGCTCCGTCATCTTTGGAATCAGGAGTTTGGGACTCCAGAAAGCATAATTAAAAGCATCCAGACTTTTCAGTCGAAATCACCCGAGTTTGAATACTGGCTCAGTCTGTCACTAGGTAAATGGCTTTAGAAAAGTTGCTTCGATTTTTCTGCCGTCCAGCGCTCTTCCTCCTATGTGAGAAGTAATATTTACCTAGCAGGGTTATTGTGTTGGATAAAGGGAGTCTCCACCATAGCACTCATCACGACATCAGTACAGCGTGCTGCTGACACTGTGGCTGTTCCTGTGTTAGCCCGGAGCCCACACGCTGAGCTACCCAGGCGCGGAGCACAAGTGTGAGCAAGCGTTTTGTGCTGGCTTACTTAGCCTTTCCTCCCAAAAGGAGAGCTTTTTCCTTCTGGTGCAAGACTTATTCTTCCTGGATTTCTATCCACTCCGTACAGGAAAACCTTGCCCTCAGACTTTGCTGTAGGACCACTTTGTTTTAGATCCTGTCCAAGGGTCAACTGACTAACAGTGTCGCCAAACATAAGGGCTCTGTTGAGACTTGAAGGCTTTTCTTTTATAATATACTTAAGGGACTTTCAGAATGGCAGACTGAATCTATGCAGACTAGAAAGTTTCAACTTTACAATGGGAAGTATCCCTTCCTTCCTTCCTCCTTCCTCCCTCCCTTCCTCCCTTCTTTCCTTCCTTCCTCCCTTCTTCCCTCCCTTCCTTCCTCCTTCCTCCCTTCTTCCCTTCCTTCCTTCCTCCCCTCTTCCTTCCTCCTTCCCTTCCTCCCTTCCTTCCTTCCTTCTTCTCTTCCTTCCTTCCTTCCTCCCTCCCTCCTTCTCTCCCTCTTTCTCTTTCTTTCCTTTCCTTCCCTTTCCTTTCCTCTTTCCTCCCTTCTCTTCTCTCTCTTTCCAGTGCATGTGAGATGTCTTCAGTGACTCTTTCTCATTGCCCTGGATAATGTGAAGCAGTTTTATACCCCACTGCTGTCCTCAATCACATAAGTGATCATTTAGAACTGTATTATTTCTCTATGGAAAGAATGCACGGGTCCTAGTTAAACACATTGAATCTAGAAAGGAAAATACTTCTTTTTGCATTTATAATAGTGTTTCTTTCCACTTGGTTAAATAAGAAGAAAGTATAATTAAGAAGGTGTTTCATGAAGCATGGTCAGTTTGGGAACAAAGTTTTCAAGAATGAAAAAAATTGGAATTCTCAGCGTGACAGAGAGAGACGAGATTACTTGGTTAAGTGTTTATTTGAATTATCAGGGGCTGGAAACCCTTTAGACGCTTTCCTTCAGAAAGAGGAGGTTACCTTGTTAAAAGAACGAGGCTCCCTGAGCTGAGGCTCAGCACACATGCTCATTCTACGAAGAAATCCAAAGGGGAATTTTTTTTTTGATGGCACCAGGGCTCGAACTTGGGTCCTCATGCTTACAATGTAGGCACTGTGCCACCGAGCTAAATCCTTGGCCCTTTGCAGAGGAATTTGAGGGGAGATTGGAGAAGTGGCACAATTCTACCAGCTTCATAAATTCTACTCTTGTTATTTCATGCAAAATGCTATCATTTTCTTTTGTCCAGGAGAAATTAAATCCGAGCATCAGCTGTTTATCTAAATTCCATTTCTTACTTTGCTTCTTCATGACCATGGAAAACACACAGTCTTTTGATACCTTGGTTCTAACAACTAATAATAACTGAATAATTTGCACTGTGATATGTGGGCTTTTTAATTGTTATTTATTGCACAGAACAAATTGCTTCAAAACTTACAGGCTTCCAACAACAAACATTTATTAGCGCCTACGTTCAGCGGGCCAGGAATCCCAGGACGGCGTGGTGGGGATGGTCTCGAGGCCTCTTCGTAGCCAGCAGAAAAGGGAGGGGCTGCCGTCGCCTACGGAGGCCCACGGAGAAGCCGCTTCTCGTTAGCATTAAGCTCGCGCGTACTCACTACCCGAGCGGGTTTCACGGTGGGGCCTCCGCGTGTGCCCAGGCTGCACGTGGCACCCGCCTCCTGCCTGCCCGTCCCCCTCTTCCTGCCCCTTCCAGCCCTGCCGCGCCCTCTCTACCTTCAGATCGGCTTTGCTCTGAGGCTTTTCTACTCCCGAGAAAACACATCGGACTTGTCTTTCTGTGCGTGGTTACGTTCCTCGACATAACGTCTTCCAATTTCATCTATTTCCTGCGAAGGGCACGATCTTGTTCTTCTTTATGGCTGCATTATACTCTGCTTCGGATCACACCACATTCCCTCTGTGCCATCTGGCGGCGGGAACCTGGGCTGGCCCCCTTCTTAGCCACTGTAGATGAACATGGCGGGCAGACCTCACTCCTTTCAGAGGCACTGCCAGGCCGGGATGCGGGGTCACGCCGCAGCGCCATCTCTACTTCCGTGAGCAGCCTCCGCGCTGTTTTCCAGGGGCAGTGCCCCCCCCCCCACCTCACACTGCCACCGGATCCCAGTTCCTTTTGAGAGACTCTGCTCCTGGGCTCACTCGTAGGTGATGGTGTGACTCAGTTTCCCCCGCTCTCGGAGTAGAGGTCTCAGTTCTGCACCAGCCGGTGGCCAGTGGCTGTTCCGGACGCATCGCCGTGTGGCTGCCTCCCTCAGACAGCTGACAGCGTGGCCGGTGGCTTCCGTGCACGGCAGCCGGTCAGGGCAGTGAGCGAGGCTCTGCCAGATGAAACCAGATCACCGGATCTCGAAGTGGCACCTGTGCCATCTTCTGTTCGTCAGAAATGACTCTGGGTGCGGACACATTCCAGGCGGACATGGCGCGGAGTGAGGGTGCGGGCACGGGCGGCGAGGGCTGTCCCGATGGGCTCAGCAGCCACCGCCGGGGACTCAGCCATGGACCAGCCACGTCCTAGGGAGCCGTGAGCCTTCACCGCCTGCTAACACGCACTGCGCGGCTGCTGCTCGATGGCACCATCCGAGGGGAAGTGCCCCGCGGAGGCCGAAGCTGGGCCGTGGTCGCCGCGCGCCCCAGGGAAGCTCCTCCAGCAGCCGACGCAGCTCCTCCGTGGCGCGCCGTGGGCGGCAGCCGGCTCTGCGGGGCACGGCGGGACTGGCCAGGACTTGCCCCGCACACGTCCACTCCACTCCCGCAGGTGCAGCCTGGGAAGGTGCCACCCTGGCGGAGAGGGGTGGGCTCCCACGGGCACCGCGGGGACGCTTTCCGCGAGGCCTCCCTGCGCTCCGCTCACAGGGGCCAGCTCCGCGCGTGGCTTCTTCTCAGGAAGGAGCCGCGGACGTCAGTCTGCGTGGCGGGAAACGGGCGTCCCAGGCACAGCCCGCCGCCTCGCCCACGCCTCGCCCGCTCTGGACGTCTCGCCTGGCTCTGCTGCTCGTCCGCGGCCCCCCAGCTAGAGCTGTTCTCCAAGACCAGACTGACTCTTCCCTTTCTCTGCTTTGAGTGTTTGTATAAAGGATGATCTGCGCCTGAACGTTCCTTTCAAAGAAGCCGAATTTATTTGCAGGGCCCGCTTAGGAAGATCCATCTTAGAACCATTCATTAGTCAAAGGGCTCTTAAGGGTAAAGTCTTGTTTGCATTTGGCCAACATTTGGTTTCTTCCTTTTTTTCTGGCTTTCTTTGAGTTTTAGAATGCTCGCTCTTCTCCCTTAATTTTTCTCTCTGTGAAATCATACATATTTTGGACTCTGCCCTCGCAGTAGGCCCAGCACACCCACAGCGGGGGTCGGGCCGCGCCCGGGGGGGACCCCAGCCAGTCCCTGCTCATCCGGACACCCACAGGGCGCCAGACTCCTCGCTCTGCTCTCTGCTCTTTTCAGAATTTTTCTGTTTAATCATAGCCGCACAGGTCTACTCGATAGTAGTAGGTATTTTAACACATAAATATCTTTATCCACTTTGGGAATGTGCTTCCTGTTTTGACTTGTCCTCTAAATATATGTAATTTTTAAATTACAGGTTTACGTCAGGAGGATAATTTAGTCAAGTATTACTTTCTTCAAAAACACATGCCCGGTCGCTGCACATCAGCTGCGGAATGTGAGCGGCGGAGGGCCCGCCCAGCAGCCCGGGGACTCTCCCCGCGGACAGCCTGCGGAAGGGGCGGCTCTCCAGGCGGGAGGCGGCGGACGACACCCTCCGGAGGCCTCGGAAGGGAGAAGCAGCTCACGTCCCGCCCTAGAGCCGGGCGCTCTCGAGGTAGGAGGACTTGGCTGGGACGGCGGCTCACGGGTGCGCGCTTTGCACCTGCGGTTTCCGGCACGTGCCGCCGGGTGGGCACCGGGCTTCGCCAGCCTGGCCCGGGCAGGCGCCTGCGGGGACCCAGCGCGCGAGTCCTCGCGGAGCGGCACGGCGGGCAGCGCAGCGCGTCGCTCTCTGCTCTTCAGCACGGCTGATCTGTGGGCTGCGAAGGGAAAGGCAGAGTCCGCGCCGGGAAACAGGCTTCAGCGTGGAGGGCCTTCGCTGCGAGCTGGAAAGCCACCAGGAAACCGACGGAATGAAAGCAGGGAGGGCAAGCAGCTTGGTGACACGTGGCACGGACGGACGGATGGCCACCCGGTCCCGGGTGGGTCTCCTGGGAAGCAGGAGACTGTGCCAGTGCCTGCCCGGCGCAGCACCTGTGGGAGACAGCGGGCACGGCGGGGGCCAAGGTGGGCCACCTGGCGCAGGGGCGGCCCCTGCGGACGTGCGGAGCGGGAGTGCGAGCGGGGGGCCGTCCGGGCCCTCACACTGGGGCGCAGGGCCGGGAGGAGGCGCCCGCCAGCACGGAGCCTGGGGCTCGGGGAATTCCCCGAGGGAGGCTGGTGCGAGCCCGTGGCAGCCCAGAGTCGCAGCGAGGTTCACCCATCATGGAGGTGGCGCTGGGTGCCAAACACCAGCACCCGCCGTGCTTTTAAATAAGACCAGTAGGTGTCACAGAAATCTCAGGGGTGGAACCGAGATTAATAAAGGTTTGCATAGTGTAATATTTAATTCACATTTAAATTTGAAATTCATGTGCACAAACTAAATAAAAACAATCAGCAAGAAAGCAATTCACAAGTGGAACCAGAAAAATTCCAACGTGGACCACGGCTCTGGCTCCGTAGCAGCGTGAAACCCTGAGGCAGATTCCAGCGCCAGAAAGATCACAGCAGGGCAGCGCTTGATTGACTATATGCAGATTCAACACCATTTACTGCAAGCAAGGGACACGTTTAATAGTAGGGTACCGTAGACAGTGATTTTTGAGTAGTGTGCGTGTGTGTATGCGTGTGTGTGTGTTTCAGAGATGGGCCAACAAGATCTTTGGTTTCACACACCAGTTTGGAGGGGTCATTGGGACACAGGAAAATTAAGAGACAGCCTTGCAGGTACAGAGCAGCTCCATGACTGGGCGAAGAAGGTTCACACTGGAGTTTCCATTATTCATATGATTCGTGCCAAACAACTGGAAGTGGAAAAACATCGACGGAAAAAGATTCCCTGGGGAGAAGGCTTCTGGAGAGGGGCGTGTCAGGGCCTGTGGGCTCCGGAGTAGGAAATCCGGCTCACACGCGGCAAAGAAAGGTGCAGAAGCCGATCGATGCCACAGGTGAAGGAAGGTGAAGGGTCGGTCTGCCCCAGCGTGAACTGGCACCGCTGGCAGCGATGCCTGGCATGGAATTCACCAACACACAGAAAGCAGGAATGGGTAGTCTCTATGAGAGCTGACTCACCTGTTATTTTTCACTGTGTATCTATGTCCTAGAGTATATTCATTTCTTCCCAAATGAACCTCCTAGTGTTTCTCCTGAACTCGCAAGTCAAGAGGGCGGCTGCTAAGGAGTAGGTCACGCAGCGGCTGCTGCCTCTGTCCTGGTTTCCACGTGGGGAAGCTGAGCAGGTTTCTTTAGGAAAAGAGAATCGGGCTCTTCCTGATAGCCACATAGCCTGTTCTGCTCTTTGTAGGAGTAGCGGCCAGCCTACGACGTCAGACTTTTACAACTCCCTTCAAATAATAGGAAAAAGAAAGGAAAGAAGAAAAGGGAAGGAAAGCTTATGTATCAGTGCAAGGATAGCAATTCTGAGAAGTTTCTCTAATCACATATTCCTACAGGCGTGTCCAGAATGGCCTAGAAGGGGAGAAGGGAGAAACAGGGCTCCTGTTTTATGGATAAATGTCCCACCGCGGGCGCTGCTGCAGGAAGCAGCACTTCGGGATGTCCCACTGGCGCATCAGGGAGCTCTGTCTCCTCAGTCTTCCTTCGGGGCAAGAGAGAGCGCAGGGCCTGAGCGGTGCCCGGCAGCGGGCTCGGCCCCTCCTTACGCCGCCTCGGCTGGGGCAGAGCTGCCAAGGGCCCCCGGATACTTCCTGGGGTCCCGCTGCCTCTCACTAGTTGGCATCGGCTGGTGTCACTGAGCGGGGTATGAATCTGGCCTCGGAGGGCACAGACGGCCAGGGGAAGAGTGGAGCCTGACAAAGGGCGAAGCGCCTGCAGACCTCAGGGCAGAGGCTCCGGGTGGCACCGTCCACCGGGATCTCCCTTTCCACGGATTTCGCCAAGGGAATCACGATGCAAACTGGTAACTCGGCACAGGGGGTGAAGAGGGAAGGAGCGCCGCCCCCCCCCCCGCCCGCCCGCGGCCCTTGGAGCCCTGACGCCCAGCGGCGACAGCCCCTCAGGGTGAGGAGCCCAGCTGTGAGCTTTCCCGGTGGAGGTGGCACGGACAGCGAGCAGGAGGTGCCCGGACAGGGCTCAGCTTCATCTGGCTGCTCAGGCTTTGAGGCCTGGGATCCGGCTCCCTTTTCTCTGGGGAGGATGAAATCCCAGGAACCAGAGAAGATGAAAGGATTCTTGATGTGTTTCCCATTCTTTTCCAGGACAGGCGGGGTGAACCCCCTTAACCCCGGTCAGTTCACGTTCGTACGCCGGCCTCGCTCACCAACCTACCCGCCAGGGCCCGCCGTCAAGAGCAGAAGCTCGCTCGGTGTGAGCTGCTTGTGTTCCGGTTTCTCGCCCTTCCTCCCGCGCAGGGGTGCTGAGTTGCAGGCCGTGGGTTCTGGGGTGCATCCTGGCCGCGCTCCTCACCAGCTCTGTGGGGCCGGCGTGGGACTGGAGAGGGGCTTCTCTTCCCTCCACACTGCGGGGTGTCTGCGAGCACCGTGGCTGCTCCCGGCCCGCGACGCTGCAAATGGCAAGAGGTGTCTCCCGCCGCACGCGGAGACGAGCCCGCTCTCCCCCGGAGCCCTCCCTGCGCACAGCCTCCGCGGCATTCAGCCCTAGCCGAGTCCTGGGCTTCCCTTGGCTCCGGGCGGCTCTGCAGAGCCTGGCTGCTTCTCTTTGACTCAGTTTCCGTGCTCACAGGAAGTACGGGCAGCCTCGAGCAGTGACTCCCAAACCTGGGGGTCTGCGGGAACCCCACGGGGTGGCTTTAGAGCTTTTGGTCTAAAACACCCCTCTGGCCGGTTGGATCGGAAGATCTGGGGTGCGGCTCAACGAGAGCGGTTCCGAAAGCTCACGTTCCCCGCGCACACCCTGCCCGGGCGGCCCAGGACGGCAGCGCCTTGGGGCGAAGGCTGAGGGACGACGTCCATCCGTCCGTCTGTGGAGAGTGTGGTGCGGACCCCACCCGGGCCGAGGCGGGAGACAGACCCAGGCAGCCGCCTGCCCCGGGGCCCTCGGTGCCGGAAAGGCTGGACCAGAACCGGGTGTCCGAGGAGCGGCCCTCAGCCTGCCCGGAAGTGCCCGAGAGCCCCAGGTGGGCAGAGACGCCCTGAGCGAGGGGTTCTGCTCACCCCATCCCGTCGGACCCGGCCCGGCTTCCTCGGGGCGCAGCTGAAGCCGACGGGAGGGGAAAGAAGGCGGGCGTTTCCGTGTCGGCCTCGGAGATCCGGGAAAGGAACACGGGGCGCCGGGGGATTTCCGCCCTGAACAGCGGGTGAGGAAACAGGGGCTTCCGCCCGGAAGTGGGGTGGGCGGCACGGGCTGCACGGAGGGCGCCCGGGGAGGGGCACGGGGCGGCGCGGGCGAGCGGCCTCAGGGCGCTGGTGTCGGCCCGGGGGCGCGCTGTGTCCACCGCCACCCCCGCTCGGCGCCCCCGGCGGTCGCCCCCCCTGGGAGGCGGAGAGGCCTCCAGGCGCCGAGGCCCGGGAGCTGCGTCTCCGCGACGCTCCGGGCTCCTCCGGGTGGGCGCGCTGGCCCTGCCCCGACGCCGTCGACCCTCCTCTGTCCCGGAAAGGGCACAGGGCCCCCGGCCAGTGGCCCCGCGGCTCCTCCGGCCGCTCCCAGGCTGCGGCGCGACGACTGCTCCCGGCTGGGACGAGGGAATCTACAATAGACAATATAGTTTAAAAATCTTTACTTCTGCGAAAACAGTGAGGCGTCTCATCACGTCTTCCCATAAACCCGGTGCCTGTGTCTGCAGGCCGGGGCGTTTCTGTCTCTGTAGAAACAGCGGGTGCTTTTCTACCACTGACTCTTTTCCTTTTTAATCCATGTTTTTAGAGGAGCTTTCATGCCCGGCGCGCGTCCGTCCCCGGGGGAGACGGCAGCCCGGCAGCCGCAGGGCCGGGGGGGTCGCGCTGGGGTAAAGCCCGCGACACGCGGTCACGGGTGACCAGGAGACTCACCGCTGGGCCCCAGGGCCCACAGGTCTGTACGGCTGTCTACACCACTGGCAGCCCGCAGGCCGGGGCTCAGGTGACGCAGGGCGACGCCTCTGCTCTCGGACTCAGCTCGCTCCGCGCTTGTGGTCCCGCCCCAGACCGCTGCGAGCGGAGCCACGATCCTTCACGGGCCCTCGCCACGGACCTCGGTCCGGTTCCCTCTCGACTCAGTCTGCGGCCAGTCGTGGAAGAACCCAGTTCCCGGGGCCCTCCGCACCCCCGTCAGCCCCGGGGAGCTCGGAGAGTGCTGTGCCCCCTGGTCCTCGGCCACCTGCGCTGTGCCAGCCGCGGGCGCTCACCGCGGTGGCCCTGAGGCGCGCCCCGAGGACGGCCGCCCGGCTGCAGCGCGGACGCGAACACGGCGCCCTGCGAACGAGCGCGGATAACGCAGAGATGAAATGCCCTTCTCGGCGTAAGAGCACAAGCCCGGGAAGCAGTGACCCGGTCCGCGGCCCCCGCCGCGGGGAAGAAGTGTCCAGAAGCCCCCTCCGTGCCCACCTGTCCCTCACTGCGTCACTGGCCGCGGCCGCTCCGGCCCCGCCAGCCCCGCGGTTAATTCGAGGCAGAATTGACTCGACATCGTTGGACTCGCGAAGAACCGCGCGGCCGCCCGGAGCACAGGCCCGGGGCGGGGGACGCGGAGCGAGCGGCTGGGCGGCCAACCGGGCCTTGCAGGAAGGCTGCCCGGCCGCAGCCCCGCGCTCCGCGAGGGCGCCCAGCGCAGCAGCTGAAGAGCCTCGCGGGACCCTCTGGCCCCGGCCGCTCTCGGACGCCCCTGCCGGCGGCACCCAGGAGAACGCGAGGCCGGGGAAGGCGCGCCCGGTGCGCTCCGGAGACTGCAGCCAGCCGCGGCGCTGACCACGGCGGCGTCTCCACGGCTCGGTCACCCTTAGCTCGCTCCACGCTTCCCGGCCCCTCAGAGCAAGCCAGAGCTGCCCCCTCCGTTTCCTTGACAACAGCCCCGCGTGGGCAGAGAGCGGTCTCGGGCGGCCCTGCCCGTCACCAGCGAGCGTCTCCCCGGCTGCCCGCTGTGCTCGGGGCTGGGTGGTCTCTGTTCTGGACGCCGCGGGGTCTCCCGCTCCGTGACAGTCCCGAAACGTCCACGGCCCCCGGGGGCTCCGGCTTCTCAGGCCGCTGCGCCCCGCTCCCTGTGCCAGTCCGGGGCGCGAGAGGGCAGCGCCCGCCGCCGCGCTGTGCGGACCAGAGTCGCCCGGCGGCCGCCGCTCCACAGCTGCACCGCACAGCTGGGCGGAGGGAAGCGCCGCTCCCTGTGCCCGGAGCTACCAATAAGCCTTCTTTTATTTTTCTTTTAAAGTGTCCGGCCGTTGCCAGGAATACCATATAAAAGTCCTTACGGAGTGGGCAGAGCCCCAGCAGCTTACGCGCCGCGCTGTCCAGGGACCTGTGTTTCTAATTAACGCTCAGCTCGGCCGCGCCAGCCCGACCTGCAGCCTCTGCCGAGGGCTGGACTCTGGCTGACCCGCCAGCACCCTGCGCTTGTGCCTAAGAACCGCCGCCGCCGTCTCCCACCGGCCGGGAGGGCAGGAACACACTTCGGTTCCGGGGGACGCGTTTCAGCGGGGACATGGGACGGCCCGGGAGAGGACTCCGGCTGCGGGGCCCCGGGCTCCCCCACGGGCTGTGTGAGCGTCGGGGCACAGAGAGAGTCTCCGGTGCGCACCAGTCACCCCAGCACTCTAGGAGGCTGAGGCAGGAGGACTGCAAGCGCCAGTCCAGCCCAGGCCACTTAGCAATGTAGAGAAACGCTATCTGAAAGTAAAATTTTTTTTTTTTTTTTTTT
>PVIC010017465.1:0-32719 GCA_004025085.1 Thryonomys swinderianus
GGACAGATTTAAAGCAGAGACTCTCCTCAGGTTTCAGGACACGCGTTTGCCCGGCGAGAGGAACGCCTCCACCAGGACAGAGCGTCCTCTCTCCGGCCCGGCTTTCTAATGCCCCCTTGTGAGCGACGTTGCTGTTGTCTTCGCTCCCAGGCAGCGACTGATCTCTTTCTTGTGGATATAAATCTCCGGGGTCTGGGTCCTTTGCCCTCGCGCCATTTTGAGACCCATGCATATTGCTGCACATAGAAATAGCTCACTCCTTGATCGTGCGGAGGACCAACCCCGTGGTCGGTCGTTCCTTCCTTTCTGTTTTTTTTTTTTTTTTTTTTTTTTCAGACAGGGTCTCGCTTTGTAGTTCAGGCTGGCCCTGAGCTCACTATGTAGCCCAGGCAAACCTCGAACTCAGTAATCCTCCTGTCTCTACCTCCCGAGTGCTGGGATTACAGGCGTGAGCCACCACATCCTGCATTGTGGTTGGTATGCAGTGTTGATTGTTGGTGGGCGTGTCTCCACACCCAGCATTCCATGTGGTTACCGGGGATCGAACTCAGGACCTTGCGCTTGCGAGGCAGGCGCCGGAACCACTGAGCTAATCCTCCGACCCGTTCTGTAAATCGTAGTGTTAAGAGATGGGAGGGTTCGGTAAAAATCACTCAGCGGGAGGAAATCATCGTACAGGGTGGATAAGTGAAGCCAGAGCACTAAAGAATTCCCTTGGGGATTAAAAAATTCGCATCCCAGTCTTTTTCTGCCATTTTCTTTAAGGACAGAACGGGCCCTAGGATCTTGCACTTTTACAGCAGCGTGGTGGCTCTAATCTACATATACTAGTCTGTAGTACTTACATGATTTATTTGTTTAAGGTCGTAGAATGTGGGGAGCAAAGCTGGATTTAAATCCAGAGATTTGATTTCTAAGTTCAGGGCTTCCGCGCCAGGGACCATCGCAGGAACTGCGAGGCCTAGCAGGGTCTGTAGCGCAAATCCTTTTCCCTTCTGCCAAATACAGAATAGAGAATGCCGGGTTCCGAGCCGTCTCCTGTGCTTCCAGAAGAGGGCGCTGGAAACAAACCTTATCTTCTATGCATGTCTGGCCCCCAGTTCCTTTTCCTTCTTTGTCTTCTTTCCGACCCCACCGTTACGCATATGAAAGGCAATGAATGCGACAGTCGAGTTGTAACGCAGTCATTAGACTCCAGCCAAAACCCACCCCTCCCTGGAGAAGTCACTTGACTTGATTGTCCTTGACCTTCAAGAGCAGCAACAGAGAGAGATTCTGGCAATCTTATTCTATCTCTTTTTCTTGGGTGTTCCAAGGGGCCATGAAACGGAACTTGGTGTGTTTTCCCCACTGGCTGTCGTTCCGGTGACTGTTGAGCTACCTTCTTCCAAACTCAAAATTTGAACCAAACAGGAAAGCCTGAAGTCAGCTGCTGCTTGTGATTATTGATTCTGAGATACAGGGTGGGTGAAGCAAGGGTTTCAAGATTGTGGAAAATCGAGAAATAGTGTATCAGTTGAAAGAAAAGGAGTGGGGAGAATGGGTCCAGTTCAACCTGTCAAAAAATTGTATTTCTCCTTGGTAGTTTTGCTGTCTTCCTAACAAAGTTTCCAGGAAAAAAATGGGCCACCCAGATGTGCCTGCTGCCTTTAATACCTAGACTGAAAGCGAGCTTGTGCCTACGATGAGACCCGTCAGGACTCTGAGAACTGCCTGAGTCCCGCCGAGGGGACCGTGGGTTCTCGGCCCCGAGGGCCCTGGCCAGGTGGGAGGTATGTAATACTCCCCAGGTTAGGTCCTTCGTGGAGTTACACGAGGTCTCGAGTCTCCTGCGTTGTCCGTGTTTACGTATTAACATTCACCGGTAACACTAAGGGCTTTGTCTTTGCATCACAAGGCTTAGTAGTGAGACAGAAGGCTGATAATTAGACGAAGTTCTAATCTGTGCTCATCCACTTAGCGCGCAGAGGCCCGCAGCAAGCCGCATAACCTCCTTGGGCTGGTCTTCTCATCTGTTAAGGGGTCATAATGATAATAATGTGCCCACTTGGGGCCGGAGGGTTAGCTCAGTGGATCCGGCGCCTGCCTCGCAAGCACAAGGTCCTGAGTTCGATCCCCGGTAACCACATATAATGCTGGGCGTGGAGATACGCCCACCAACAATCAACACCACATATCACAATGCTGGGCGTGGTGGCTCACACCTGTCATCCCAGCACTAGGGAGGCAGAGACAGGAGGATTGCTGAGTTCGCGGCGGCTTGCCTGGGCACCATAGTGAGCTCAGGGCCAGCCTGAACTACAAAGCGAGACCCTGTCTCAAAAAAAAAATAATGGGCCCACTTGCAAGTGGCTACAGGGATAAGAGATGACAATACGTGCAAGGGGCGTGGGCCTTAGATGGCCACCAAAGGAATGTCAGGCACACACAGGTCAGGCGTGCAGGGGTTGGAAACTTTCCACTTTTTCTTTGACGGGGGGGGGGGGGGCTTTTCCGGGACAGCAAAAGCTGGATCAACAGAACTGGGAGTGGCAGCTGCCTGCTCTGTTCAGGAGTCCTGTGGGTCCCGAACCCACTTCGTCCATGAGTTCACGGTGCTCGCGGAGCTGACTCTGGGAGCCCACGGGAGGGTCCTGAAGCCGACGGGTGGAGCAGATCTGACAAAAGCCCCCGCTGTGCTCGCCGGTCTATCTAAACACGGCTCTATTTGAAACACAAGGCTAGTGCATATACGTAGACCGAATGCCAAAGATGTCTACAACTCTGACAAAGAAATTAATCTCATGACTTTCCGGTCATACTTATTTGACAATACGGTTTTATTTTGCCAAAATGTGTATCTAAGTTTATCCATATACACTGCTCCCTGATGGCTTATTTCAATACCTAACCGAAAATAAGTACAATTGAAACTGCCTCCTTACACTCCAGTTTGTTATTTCTTGCCCGTGTTATGACAGAAACACTCGCTGTGATTTCTGTTCTCGGAAATGAGGAGCGTGCTGGGCATGAGCAGAAGAAGCTCCATGTGGAAAGTTCCCCAGACTTTCTCACCGCCTCCTTCTGAATTTGATCGGCTGTAATGTTTTCAGTCTCATTATTATAATGTTGGGTTGGCGATGTATCATGTTGAGAAAGAAGAGATGAAATGGTGAAATCTGAAGACAAGTAAACAGCTGTCAAGACAAATTCAGAAGTGCTACACGCTTGGGGAAAGTGTAAAGGGTTCCTCTAGGCGCTCTTCCCTATAATCAGTGATTAGTAACTCACTGATAGGTCACTTGTTGAATTCTCACATTATAGGTAAGGACTGTTGGATTTGCACTGAGCCGGTGGGAAAACATATCACGGTATTCACTGTAGAATAAATTTCAGCCTTGGAGTGAAGAGTTTGCCTGAAACCAAGTGGCTCTTGGGAATGCATAATCTCATTAGCCCCAGGAGCCTGGATTTCTAAGTCAGCAGGGTGGCACACTTGCTGGGACTCTGCCCATGGGCACCCAGCTTGGTGAACAGAACCTTTTTTTTTTTTTTCCAGTTTTAAAATTCAGAATAATTCAGAAATTTCCCTCCAGGTACTGGCCAACAGCTGCAAAAACTGCTGTTCCTGCCCTGGAGTCCCTGTTGTGCCTCCTTGTAGTCTGTGAGTTTAAGTCCCCTGAGCACTGGAGTTCTTCATCTGCCGTAGCTTTTCCTCAGTCCAAAGAGAAGGGGTAAGCTTTGGCTTTGTGAGTGGCCTGTTTTCTGGCTGCAAAATCTTAAGTGGGTGGCCAGCAGGAAGCAGTTTATTTTCCTCCCAGAATGGGTAGAGGAGAAATATTTTCAGTTTGTCAAACACAGGTCAAATTAAACTGTGTCGTTCTCTCCTGCTGTCACTGCTGGCCAGGTGTGCTGCGGATTCGGGTGATGTTCACCAGCCAGTACGTGGTCAGTGTTCCGTCTCCAGAGATGCTGGGCTCAGGCAGGTGCACTGACTGGGACCTCCTGGCACCCAGAACGCTCAGATTCGAAGTCAAAATGTTTTTGGAAACTAATGGTGGCTTGGATTATGTTAGTGAAAAGATAGAGAGAAGTGGGGGGAGAGGGAGAGGGAGAGGGAGGAATGGATTTAAACATATTAGTAAGATAGTTAACATGATTTGGTGGCAGTATTAGTTTCTTAGGGCTGCCATAAGAAATTCTCATGAAGTTAATCAGGAATTTAGCACACATGTCTCTGAGGCTGGAAACCCGAAATAAAGGTGTTAGCAGGTACATGCTCCCAGCAGAACCCGGGTGAGGCGCTTGGTGCTTCCGGCTCCTGGGGCTGATTTGTTCCTTGGTTTGCATTTGGAAAACTCTACTCTGCCCCTCTCTTCAGGTCCGCTTGCTTCTGTCTCTGTCTCCGCCTCCTTCCCCTCATCATCACAAGAGCCATTGGAGTGACGGTCCATCCCACTCACCCAGGGTGTCTCCTACAGAGGCTCCAGTTATTCTATTCCCTCAAGGACCATCTCCCAAGTGAGTTCACGTGAAACGATTTGTAATTAGGACCCGGACATATTAAACTGGAGGCCACTGTTCCCCTGATTGCAGTGATCAAATGAACCACTGATGTGATTAAGAAAGTTCAATAAGAGTGAACCCGAAGTCCCCGTCTGGGTCAGAAGGGATGATCCAGGAGTCCTGATAACGGGACAAGGTGACTTCCGTGATTTAGTTTTGGATAATGAGTTTAAGACAGGGTGGAGGAAATAGAAATGAGACTTCACTATCTCAAGACTTCTCCATGTTAAGACCCTGACCTTAGACCTAGGATCCTTGAGATTTCCAAAAGTACTGTCAGTGTTATTTAATTAGTAGTCATGAAAACAGATGAAAAGCTACAAGCTATTCCTGGTTCGGGTCATAGTTAATTATACATGGTCTTTGTAAAATTTTACCTTAACAATACTTTAGAATAAACAGCATGATGTATGAACAAAGTTAACTCTTCATATTATGCCATGGCGGTAGTTAGTTAGCATTGAAATATTCTAATGAGGAGATACTCTCCAGACATGATTACCAAGCACTTCAAATGTTTCTATGACAATCTACATATGACTTCACAATTAGGGTGAGATATAAAAATAACTTCCCATTAATAAAAAGAGTCTTATTTAAATTCCACCACTCTTGTGTGAAAGCTTGTCAGAACCCTGGCAGTTCAACCACCAGTATCTTTGAACAAGTCATCAGGTAGAGAGACCAGTTAGTTCCGGTTCTCCCACTTTGCAGGGCATCATGGGACCAGATGTTGCTGGTTCCTGCTAGTGAACACCACAGCGCCTGCCTTGGAAAGGGCCTTTCCTATCAAGCATTTGGTGTTTCTGAGAACAGAGAAGGGACTCTTCTCCAATGTACCCACATCAGGTTGACAGAAGTGCCGGCTTGCTGATAAATATGTAAACGTGCAGAATTTGGCCTAAGCCTGATTTTCATCTTAGCCTACCACCTGTGGAGGGAGGCGTGTGCCGAAGTGGACTCCCCATCTCTAATCCCCAGGGGCTACTGATATTTATACAGAGCCTTGGGTGTTTGCTGAAAGAATACATTGCCTCGAGGAGGTTTGCAACAGAATTCTTGTCTTTGAACTAAATCCCTGCAAGGACTGAGGTGACTGAGCTCCAGGTGTGCTGGTCGGGAAAGAATCTGCGGACTCAGGCGTAGCAGTGGGGCTGGCTGAGCTCGCAGGCAGAGTCAGCACCCAGGGGTCTGCCTGGAGGGGGCTGTTGTAATCGCTGTGCAAAATGCAGGCCTGAGGGGAGAATCAGAAGTTTCCCAGGTTAAAAATTCAGTGACTGGGCTGGAGGGTTAACTCAGTGGTTCCAGCGCCTGCCTTGCAAGTGCAAGGTCCTGAGTTCGATCCCTGGAAACCACATACAATGCTGGGTGTGGAGACTCATACCCACCAACAATCAATAGCACATACCACAGTGCCAGGCGTGGTGGCTCACGCCTGTCATCCCAGCACTCAGGAGGCAGAGGCAGGAGGATTGCTGAGTTCGAGGCTTGCCTGGGCTATATAGTGAGCTCAGAGCCAACTTGAACTACAAAGCGAGACCCTTTCTCAAAAAAAAAAAAAATCCAGCGACTGGCCAGGGATACAGCCACACCTGCCTGGCAAGCTCAAGGCTCTGAGTTCAGTCCCCATTACAGGTGTGTAGGTGTGTGTGTGTATTTGTGCACATGCGCCTCTGTATAAACAGATACCCAAATAAGGGAAGGTAGATTTTCTGGTTTATAGACTTTTAGAAGTATATGATTGCTCAAAATTTTGAAGACTAAGTCACAATTTCTATTTGGTATTGGTTTCTATAAATCAGTAGTAGTCTCCAAGTAATAGTTACTGGGAAAAGAATAGCCTCCAAATTCCGTTACTAAACTTTTTGGTTTGAGAAAGTTACAACAACCTTTCATGGGTTTAGAAGGGATCAGTTCTAGAAATTCAGTGGTGCTGTTTGTCCTGGATGTCAGTAAGTCACCACAGGGTTCATGTAATGTACAGGTGTCCATATATTATTCCAACAATGGAAGAGATTTATAGAAGACAAGTGAAAATCTATAAATATATGTTAAGGATAAAATTGTCTAGAACATCTTATGTTTCTAGGATTGAAATTTGCATATGAAAGAGGAAATGGCTTTCACGAATGAGAGACACACGTAAGGTTTAGGATAGACTGTGAGGAAAGAATGTGAAATGGAAGATACATATTTATAATCTGTTCCTAAATTTTATTTTATTTTACTGAAGGGATTAAAGACTAATCAGAAACCGGAAGCATGGTAAGACTTTTCGTGGGAATTATTTTTTGACAATTTTATGAAATAACTGCAAAACAGTCATTTGGAGTTGAAATTTCTCTTGAAATAGAGACGGAAAGTGTCCTAAAGTTAGTTACCTGCGTCCTTGTCAGTTCTGAAACTAGGTGATGGCGGGGACTCTGGGCCAGGAAGTTTTACTTGGTGGGGGGAAGGAGAGGGGAGGAAGCTAAGGAAGCGGAACCCAGGCAGACAGAGGACAAGTCTAGGGAGGAAACTGTTTTCTCGTGGTCACGGACTCCGGATCTTAGAGCAGAGCTTCCACAGGGGTGAGCCCACCCCGCTCGCGCTACCACGTTAGCCCAGGCAGTGTGCGCCGTTCGTGTGCCCTGGTGCTCAGACCCTGAGCTCACGCAGGGCGCAGCTTCGCTCTCTGTGGGTCCGGATCTGCCCTCTGCAGGGTGTGGAATAGCTCTTCTCTCTCTCTGGCCTGACAACCTTTCCAAGGTTCAGTGACAGCTGTCGTTTCCCTTTGCTGCTTTAAAATAAATGGATAATCAGGGACAGTTATGAGTGTGAGGTTTTGGCTGAAGGGAGCATTTTGAGAAGCTTTATGCCGACTTCATCCCGACGGCCGAGTCAGAGCAATCGCACAGCCTAAAGAAGCATCTCTGGGTAGATTCACCCGTCTTCGTCACAGTTTGACCAAAGGATTGAAGAGTGAAGAACCTTAATGCTGTTGACTAACATGTTGTGCTCAATGAAAGCTGAATAAAGTCTGATGGTCATGATTTATAATATATTTGAAATGATTTAATAGCCCAGATTTACATCCCTGGTTTTGTTATGCCACGGAAAGGTCAACACGGAACTTTGGTTATACTTTGAAAAAGAAGCAGCCACTAAATATTTGTATTTTTTCACAGTTGTAGAAATAGAGTCGAATGGGAGCCAGAGATAAGGTGACGCCCACAGAAATCACCAGGGAGACACGCTTTGGAGGTATCTGCTTGCGTTGTGCTGTCGTCACTGGCAGTCGGAGACCTTGTCACAGAGGCAGTGACTTCGTTCAGAGTCCGTCCGAACGCGGTCAGCGCGTGCGGCACCCAGGCTGGCCGCGCACGGTGGGGTGTTACGGGGCGTCCTGGGCACGGGAAGCAAGGACCCACCCTTCCGGCTTCAGAGCTTCCTTGTCCTGGCAAATTTCTTTGTACGTTTTGATCTGTACTGGAGATTTTGCTCCTTGAGATATTTGGGGGGGGGGGGACATGTTTATGTTTATTAGAAATTATTTTTTTATTCACAAAATTGGGATTTGCCAAAATTTTGTCTGTGCCTCCCTGCCTTTCCATGCACAGAGCGTAAAATTCCACTGTCCCTGTGTGGATATTGATTTCTGGCTCTAAAGCAGTAGGCTCCAATTTTAGTATTTATGTTAAAAAAATTAGGTAAATCTTGCCGCTATAATAAGGCTTTATTGAAGGAGCCATCAGAGCACCTAGAGGGGCAGCAGGGACCCGGGGTGCCGGGAGCCTTCGGGGCAGCCAGTAACAGCCCCCACCCGCCATCTTGGGACTGGCGTGGAGTCCCACCTGCGACTTGCTTTGTGTCGGGACGCCGGCCAGCAGGACGGTGGCAGGAAGACCGAGGCCCTAGTGATGGAAGGTGTGTGGGTTGGGGGATCGTTCAGAATCGCCCCAGCAGGCGTCCCGGGACACCGGGGTTACCACAGCATGTTACGGCCCGTACGATGCTAGGGTGCGTGACCCCTTTGAAAGGTACTTGTTCATGAGGCTTGCCCTTTTCTGTTTCTGTAAGTCCGCAGAAGGAACCTGCGTGAGAGGAAGGAGGACACTCCGCACATCTGGACACAGCTGTGGAGTCACCAGCTGGCACGGTTGGCTCGTTGAGGCGGCACAGCAACGGCTGCCTGGTACGGACTTCTGGTGCCCGCCCCTCCCCCGACCGCAGACACCCTGACACTGTGGCCAGTTTTGGGGCTCGGCATGTTGGAGACGGTCCTTGTAACCCTTACCATGAACTGAGGGTAGGCACTGTTTTTCCTGCCGTGCAGATAAAGCAACTAAAGGTGAGAGGCACAAAAACAGCCGGCCTGACTCCTGCGTCAGGAGAAACAGGAGAGCACACAGAGAGGGTTGGGTCCGTCTCCATTCTACTGTGTTTTCTGTCTGGCTTAGATCAAACTGACTGTTACCTATCGCTGTGTCCATGTAGACAGCAAGGGGGACAAAACCCGAGCCAGTTTCCAGTGTCCTTTCCTGTCCACGTTCACTCAGTCAACACCAGTCCGATGAGCCCCTGCGATGTACCTGTCCTCCGTGATCCACCCAGGGGGAACGGGAAGCAGGAGAGGTGCTGTCCCTGCCCGCGCAGGGTTGGTCCTCTTAACTTTCACGCATGCGTCTGCTACATATATGCTTCAGGTTTGTTTGCTGCATATGAATTCAGCCTTATCTTACACTATGTAGAAAAACAACAGCCGTAACCATGACTTTCCATGGCGGGGGTCACCTGTCAGTAGGGATACAAGTCACAGCTACTTTTCGACATGCGTTCAACTACTACGGAGCCCTGGGTGGTTCTGCCCAAGAGTGCATCAGTCTATCACCAGCCACAGTTCAGGAAAAACAAAATTACTCTCCTGGTCTACAGGGGGAATAGGCGAGAGGGTGTTAGAATTCTTGCTAATAAACATTGTTACACTCAGACCACTTCCGAATTTTCGAATAAAAATAATTAACTACTGAAAGAATGGTAGACCCAAAAGATTAAAAATTATAATTAAAGAGTGGGAATGACATTTGGTATCAGAGGCATCTCAACACTCGCGAGCAGTACGCTGAGCAGAGAGAATTATTCCTACTGTAATCACAGTATTTACTATAAGACAGTGGCAGCGTAGAAGTCTAATTGCAACCTGCCAAGGATTTTAAAAAAACACGGTTATAATGTAAAAATACAGGAAGAATAGATACGATCTGTATTTTTAAAAGAACATGGTAATACTACTATATGGTTCAATTGTCAGATATTAGGATTTAATATAAGAAAAGACGGAGAAAATGAAAATTGGGGAGACTTCTGAATAGGTGCCCTAAGAAGGGGATTTGCAACTGAATGGAAACGGGCTGATTTTGATTATATTTTAAAGTGAGATAAAGGGAGAATGGAGTAAGTCTGAAGTAAAACATAATTATAAGTTTCTTCCTAATCCCTGGCAAAATACTAAAGATTAGATTCCGGAATTGTGTTAGTATCTCCATACAGCTTTTGCCATTCTTAGCTACTCGCTGTATCAAACATGGTCAGAAAACAGATAAAATGTATTGCTAAGCAGAAATAATCATAAAGGTATTTAATAAGATACCTGGAATTTATGGTTTTGCTTATTTTCCAAATAGATGAAAAATCATAAATAAAACTTAAACTAGAAAACAGTCACATAAAGAACCAGAAAGGGAGTGAGAAGATAAAACAATATGAATTTAGTTCAGGGCAGAAAAAAAAAGAAAGGTAATTTTTCTACTAGGAGAGCATCGACACCCCGTGCCCTGTACGGCTCCCCGACTCCCTTCCCAGTGCCTTTTGTTTGTGTTGACTAATTCCTAAAGGACACATTTGGATAAGAACACAGATAATGAGTCATCGGGTTAATTGACCAACAGTTCAGACAAGTACTCTTAAACCCACAGCGGCTGGGAAAGGTGGGCATGATTCACTCTAACCCAGACATAACCTTCGGACAGCAGCAGAACAATCAGCAGCCCCTAATGTAAACGCTGACGCTTGACAGAGAGGCTGTGCGGTCAGGCAAGCAGTATAACTTCATTTGAGGTGCGGACCTGAGATGTGGGCAGAGCTGATTGCGAAGAGTCTGAAATCAGTCAGGTTTGTGTGGATAAAATGTGCTGGAAATATCATCACTGTCCACATCCTGAGAAGTCAACAACAGGATGATAGTGAATGTGGGGATTTGTGTGTGTGTGTGTGTGTTTTGGTCTGGCTGCCCCCAATATAGAAGTGGACATAACACAAAAACTTTTCTGAAATTTTGATAAGTTATAAATACTATCTATCAGATGCACACACACGCAAGAGAGGAAACTAGAGAGCTTTTCAGAAGTAGATACAAATTTTTAGAAGTGAAATTAAAATGAACATAAACATGGAAGTAGGGAAGCAGTAAAAATTACATTCTTGTGGCACTGCCACATTTGAAGGAAGTGTATGAGCTTTATCTATCTCAGAGTACCTCTCTGGAACATATATTAAATGATACTATTGACTTCTGTCTTATTAAGGGGTAAAGATATTATTGTTACTTTTCTCAACTCATTATTAGTGATATTGATATTGGAGGTGGTTGGAGTCCAGGAAAATATAAATATAGCTGTGAATTTATTATGTTTTGAAAGAATGTTAATCTATAATTACAATGGTATTATACTGTAAGCAATTTGGGTAATAATAATTTAAAGAAAACATAGACAAATTTATAATTTTGTCACACAGATTACAAGTGTAATTATTTTAGTATATTTTCTTCCCATAATTTCACTGGTCTCTTTTGAAAACATATAAATATTAAACATACAAATTTGTGTATATAATTTTTTCTTACTGTTACATCATTAACATTTTCTTGTGTGGTAGAAAATTTCAATTAATGTAATTTTTTTTTTTTTTTGAGACAGGGTCTCGCTTTGTCATTCAGGCTGGCACTGAGCTCACTACGGAGCCCAGGCAAACCTCGAACTCAGCAATCCTCCTGTCTCTGCCTCCCGAGTGCTGGGATGACAGGCGTGAGGCACCACGCCCGGCACTGTGGTATGTGGTACAAGGATGGAAGTTGGGACTTTGTGTTGCCAGGTAGATACCAGAAGTACTGAGCTAAATCTCTGGCCCAATTAATGTAATTGTGAAATGCTGAGTAATATTCCATGACACTATTGGACTGTATGTTTAATCTCTCTCTCTCTCTCTCTCTCTCTCTCTCACACACACACACATTTTGTGCCCTTCAGCGGCTTCCTAAGGAATAAGAGGTAACGACAGTCACTGGCTACCTGCCAGTCTCGTCTGATTCTCTTTCTGGGCAGAGACTATCCTCAGCTGCCCTTTCGGGTTGCTGTGCACACGGGAGAGAGTTCTTCCTGAAAGGACTTGTGCAGAAGGGAGGGACACCAGACTCCTCCAGTGGGGCCCAGGATCGCCTCCCTCGCGGCCCTCAAATCTCTCCTTCCCCTCCTCGGTATAAAGGAATGAAAAAGTGTGGAAGGGGTGGGATCGGTGTCGGGTAGTGAGGAAACTCGCCAGAGGACAGTAGGCTAGAGACCCATGGAACAGGAAGGTGTATTTGTCGTGTCGCCAAAGCCACCCAGGTAATTAGAGAGGCTAGTCCTAGCACAGGACACCGGAAAACAGAATTTTGCACTGTCTGGGTCCTCTGAGAAGGAAAAAAGGGTGATCTCCAAACTGAAATAAGAGGAACTATAAGGAGAAGAAATATGGGGCATCAAAGACTTTGAAACCTTTACTGCTACTAGACCTCCAAAAAGAAGAAATAGGATTGAAAATGCCTTTCGATGAAGGTCATGAGCTAAAACCAAATAAGGAGCATAATCTCCTCTCTCAGACCGTCCAGCCGCAAGTGATAACTGAAATAAGTGTGTGTTGAGAAGGGATTAAATATGTAAGGGTGCATCTAAACACTGACATAGCCTGAAAGTGTGGTTTTTCGAGAGGAATGTTGATGTATTTATGTGGAAAGCTGTGTAACAATAGCAAAACTGCAGTAGAGTGTGGTGTTTGTAGTCTGGACTCGTATCTCACACAAGCGTGGTGCTACGTCATGGTCTGAACATGTTCCTGTCAAGGCTTTTGTCTAGATGTCTCCTCAAAGCCTCGTGCAATCATAGGTGGGGCTTTTTCAGAGGTGGCTGGATCTAGAATGATTAATTCACGGTGCAACGCTGGCATTAAGTGTATTAGGTTAAGGGTGGATGATTACTAGGTCAGTCCACTGATTAGTTTGGCACCAGCCTAATCCCAGTACTCTGGGTACAATTCAAGGGACAGAAAAATGCTTGTCTTGCCTCTTTCTTGCTTTGCTACCTTCGGCCTACCATGAACTGTTTCTCCTCCTCAGTGCCCCTCTGCCATTCCACCCTGCTTTGGAGTTATGGACTGAAACCTGTACAAACAGCTAAACAGAGCTTTCCCTCTTTAACTCTGGGTGCTGGGTATTTTGTCTCAGTAATGAGAGTCCCTCTAAATTCGTAGTTGAAGCCTATGATGCTATGGTTTTAGGCAGGGCCGCCATGGGAAGAGTGGGTCATGAGGGACAGTGGCGGTCCTGGGAGGGGAGTCTGATATGGGCCCTAAACAGCTGCCCTGCCTTTGTCCCTGAGGGGACACAGAGAGGTGGTGCACCTTTGAATCCGGAAGGAGGCTTGCAGCAGATAGGAAACCTGCTGGGCCCTTGATCCAGATGCCCCAGGCTCCAGAGCTGTGAGAATAAGTGCTGGTTGTTTCTAAGGCACTCAGTTTATGGTCATTTGTTACAGTAACCTGTGTGGGATAAGACAGGATGGAGGTATGAGCTTTCACTTTTTCTAAACTATGCAGAGTCTTTTTGGCCACCACATGTTATCAGGCCAATAGCAACAAAGACATATATAATTTCAAAATAAGCTTATGTCAAGGTAAATAAAAATCAGGCTAAAAAGTCCATGGCTTTGTTTGATGCACTTTTATGTATATGTTAGACCAAATTCAGGGATTTCCCCCACTGAGTCTGTCTGAAAAATAGTTAAATTTGTATGGGTGTTAACTCATTTGATGTTAAGTAACCCACTTCAGATGTATTTCCATATTTTAATTTAACACTGATGAAGAAAATCTCATAATTCACACCTTTATTAATTTGTTCTATGGGCTGCTTTAAATTAGCAAGTGGTACCATAAGCTGAAATCTGTTTTGTGTTGAAGAAGAGATTCAACTCTGATATGATGCACTGCATTATGGGATCTTTTAACAAAATGGGCTGAAACTGTGATTTGCAGTGGGGTCACTTCTTCAGATCTTAGTCTTCATAATCATGTAAAGAAAATTGGAAAGAGGATGTTTAGAGCTTGATTCCCACCAGGAGAGAAAAGCAAAAAAAATGTGTAAATTTCATCAATATAAGAAAGTAAATATTTAAGCAATTTGAACGTGAGATACCATGAGAGTAATAAATGTGACTCTAACAGTGATTTTTTATTATGAACAGATTTGCTCTAGGGATTTATATTTGTTGATAGATGCTAAAAATCCAAAGTAAACTGTCTCTGTGTACATAGATCAATCAAATGAACGTATATACCGGATCACATATCAGAATTTGCTGAACAGATTAATGCCTCCATTGGGGTCAGAAAAGAAAATCATCCCTTTAAAGTACAATTTTTCCAGAGCTTCTCTGACATTGAGCAGCAGGAGAAAAGCCCTGTGTGCAGGAGTACTGTACTGCCTTGCAGTTAATTTCAAAACAGAGGAAAAATAGCTCATTGGTAGGATTCTCATTTCCGGGTAATGAAGACATCCATAGACAACCATCAATTTAAAACGACAAAGCCTGAACTGAGTGACCGATAAACAGGTAATTAGACAATATTTGGATCCAAACACTGTTCATAGCATTAAAAATACAGTGTGGCTTTGTTCGCAAGTGAGCAGCTTCCCCAGCTAAATGTCTAGTAGAAAAATGTTCCATCCTTGACTGGGAGCTGGGTGGAGCTTCATACTCCTGTTCCTTGGGACCAGGTGTCACTTCAGAACTCAGAGTCCCCGCAGAAGCATGGGCATGAGCGGGGACCTAGGGCTTTCGGGGCAGCACCGACCCCCCTCCTCGGGGACGTTCGCTGGCTTCCCTTCTTTGCTGCTCCTTTGGCTGCTGAGACAGAGGCCCTTGACTTTGGCAGCACGTTGGGGTCACAGGGAGGAATCTGGAAATAGGGTTGCCTGGGGCAAATGTGATTTACTTGGGCTGAGAGCAGCAGGGACGTGGGGGGCTGTGATGTCACTTCCTCCATCTACAGAACCAGCGGCATGTTGCAGTCTGTGCTCCCTGTTCCTGCCCATCTCCTTCCTGATGTGCAAGCCTTCCTCTCATAAGGACCTCTGTGTTACACTGGGTCCACTCTGATAATCTAGGATACATATCCATTTTGAGATTTCATGTATCTGCAGAGCCCTTTGGGCCATGTGAAAGAGCATCTTGACAAAAGTAGCAATTAGGATGTAGACTTCTGTAGATTGTTATTTATCCTCCAACATTGAGCAAGAAACAGATAGGTGTGTTAGTCAGGTTTCTGACGCTAGAATGAAATACCTGAGTCGCCAAGATAGAAAAGGTTGGATTTGGTTCGGTTTTGAAGGTTCAAGCCCAGGAATGGTTGGCTCCCTGGCTTTGAGGACCTAGGAAGCTGTTCCTCGTGGTCGGCACATGACCGAGCAAAACTACTCAACTCCTGGAGAAGCAACAGAGAGGAAGCAGAGAGACCCAGGCCCACAGCTGCCTGCAGCATGACCCGCACCCAGAGGGCTGCCTCCCAGGCCTCCCCTCTTCAAGACTCTTTCGTTTTCAGCATCAAGCTGCCCACTGACCCTTGCACTCCTAGACTTCAGGAGACAAGTCTGGGGAGTGTTGTTGGGTGAAGGATCTTAGAGACTAGTCTGTAGTGCAGAACTGAAAAGACACAAGACAGCAAATTCCAAATTGTTGCATGCTTAAAAATCGTCTGGAGAGGGCCGGAGGGTTAGCTCAGTGGTTCCAGCGCCTGCCTTGCAAGTGCAAGGTCCTGAGTTCGATCTCCAGTAACCACATATAATACTGGGCGTGGAGACACGCCCACCAACAATCAACACCGCATACCACAATGCCGGGCGTGGTGGCTCACGCCTGTCATCTCAGCACTCAGGAGGCAGAGACAGGAGGATTGCTGAGCTCGCGGCGGCTTGCCTGGGCACCATAGTGAGCTCAGGGCCAGCCTGAACTACAAAGTGAGACCCTGTCTCAAAAAAAAAAAAAATCATCTGAAGAACTGTGAGAATGCGTATGCCCAAGCCCTGTCTCTAACTCCTGAGTCAGGAGATCTTATCTGGCCTGGGCTTTGCCTTTCCCGTGAGCCGCTCCTGTGCCCTAATTTGGGCCCTGGCTGGCTCCGTGCAGATTGTCCACAGAGCACACTGGCAGGTGGTTATTGGTGCTGTAAGAACTGCTGTTCTCCCGAGTCCCCTCCGGGGACTGTGACTGCAGAGTTCCAGGGAGGACCACGCCAGCGCTAAAGAAAACCCTCCCAGGTGACTGGCAGAGCAGCCTGCCCGCACAGGCACCCTCAGCGTCCCTGGCAGGTACCTGGCCAACTGTGGCCTGGCAATCGCCCGTGAGCCCCTTCACTATGGTTTTGCTTTCCATGGCTTCAATTATTTATGGTCAAAAACGTGAAACAGGAAATTTAGAAATCAACAACTCACAAGCTTTGAACTTTGTGCCATCATGAGCAGCATGATAAAAATCTCCCGTGGCCCAGTCCTCCCTGCTCAGGGCACACCTGTGCACACTTCTGCGTGAATCATATTTACTCCTTTCAAGAGTAAATCTGTTCACCCATTTTTCATGCTTACATTGTTACTTCTTTTCTACCACATTACTGGTCAGCACTGAGTCTGGTAACTTTTATTTATTATGAATAAAGATTTATAGTAATGTCACATTTAATTGCTGTTGTTTATAGAAGTAGTCAATATTGAGTTATTTTTTTAAAAATACATAGAATGTCATGATAGTTTATTGCAACTGATCTATCTTTGGTCCAGTTTCCATAGTACTGATTTTATTGGAACCAGTGTTACTGTCTAAAGGGATTTTTAGAAATAGATGCTGATTTCTTCTATATTAATTCATATATACATTCACAGGTATTTTGGCAAAATGGCTCTAACCAGTTTTGAAACTAAAGCTAGTGTAATATTAATTTTTTTTGGATCCAAATCTTCCCAGATGGGTAGTGAATAAATCAAAGTCAGTTTTCTCCATGTTCAAGAGTAAAGAGTTTAAATATGTGTTTATGGACAATTTTAATTAAATTAGTTTTTCAAATATGGATGCAGACAAAGATGGAAGTAGTTAAGGACTACTAAATTTTTTAAATGCTTTTTTAATCAAAAAAGAATATTGAACTTTTGCAGCAGAGGTAGGAAGAGTTTAGGGTCAAATAAAGCTTAATTATAAACTCTGTAATTCCTTTTATGATTTTATTTTTGTAAGTTTCAGTTACCTATTGTCAAATGTGGTCTGAAAAAATATTAAATAGAAAATTTCAGAAATAAGCAATTCACAAGTTTTTTTTTTTTTTTTTTTTGAGACAGGGTCTCGCTTTGTAGTTCAGGCTGGCCCTGAGCTCACTATGGTGCCCAGGCAAGCCGCCACGAACTCAGCAATCCTCCTGTCTCTGCCTCCCGAGTGCTGGGATGACAGGCATGAGCCACCACGTCCGGCATTGTGGTATGTGGTATTGATTGCAGGTGGGCGTGAGTCTCCACGCCCAGCATTCTATGTGGTTACTGGGGATAGAACTCAGGTCCTTGCGCTTGCGAGGCAGGTGCCGGAACCACTGAGCTAACCCTCCGGCCCAATTCACAAGTTTTAAATTGTATGCCCGTTTGAGCAGCTTGATGAGCTCTCTTGTACCATGGACACTATACTTTGATCTAGGTATCCACCCAGTATATGCTACCCACCCATTACTCACTGAGTATCCCTCTCAGCAAACTGATCAACTACCTTAGGGTCACAGTTCTTGTGTTCAAATAATCCTTATTTTATTTAATAAGGTCCACTGCCACAAGAGGAGTGATTCTGGCAGTCTAGTGACACCAAAGAGAAGCTGTGAAGTACTTTTATTTAAGGGAAAAGTTGAAAATTTTCAAATTAAGGAAAGAAATACTGAAGACTGAGATTGCTAAGAGCTATGGCAAGAACAAATCTGTGAAATGGAACTGGGAGTGGAAGGCATGGATCGAAAGTGCCTTTCAAGTGATGGCATCTCGGACCAGAGAACCCTGGGATCTGTGAGGACTTCGGCCCGGAGTCCCAGACCACAGCAGTCCCAGCCGTGCACTGCTAGAAGGGATGGTTGCATAGATTTAAGATTAGGTTTGCACTAAAAGTAAAAATTACTGGTATTTATTGCTCTTAATCTTTGACAGTGGCCACTTCACAAGGTCAGTGTTATTGTAGGTATTTATGTCTGGGAGAAAACAGCACAAATTGTGAGCAAACAAGATGGCAAACATTAAATTACAATAGTCATCCTAGGAAAAGACCCACTGCCGTTTATCCACCTCAGACTTCTTCCCCACACTTCGAACACCCTTTGGCCTCATTCTTGCCACATTCTAACGAGTTCTGGAAGTCCTCTTCCCTGAGCATGTTTAATCTCACTGTCCTGGGTACCTTGATATCATGAATTGATTCAGGACGTTTACTTTTCACGGTCATTTTGACTTTGGAGAAGAGCCAGAAGTCACATGACCCCACAACTGGTGACCATGGTGGGCAAGAACACGCAGAATATTAATGTTCCTATGTGACAGCAACCACTGTAAATGGTCGATCCGCAAGGATCGATCAGAACATATGGTGAATGTTTAAATTTAAAAGACTTTATTACCAGGGCTGCAGATTTGGCTCAGTGGTTCCGGCACCTGCCTCACAAGTGCAAGGTCCTGAGTTCGATCCCGGTAACCACATACAAAGCTGGGCGTGGTGACTCACGCCCATCAGCCATCAATACCACATACCACAGTGCTGGGTTTGGTGGCTCATGCCTGTCATCCCAGCACTCAGGAGGCAGAGGCAGGAGGATTGCTGAGTTCGAGGCTTGCCTGGGCTACATAGTGAGCTCAGGGCCAGCCTGAACTACAAAGTGAGACCCTGTCTCCAAAAAAAAAAAAAGACTTTATTACCGTCAAAGACATTGCCATCAGTTCCCCTCCAAACAGTTCACTTTGGTTTGAATACACCTAGCCTATCCTTCTCAGCAATAGTTCTCTTATGGTAATAACTTTAAGTAACATTTAAACATTCACCGTATTTTTAATCACCACTTACATTTATGGGGTTAGTAGTACCTTTGGATTTGGGGATCACTGGCCATCTTGAAACATATTCCCTGGGAAAGAAGAGGACAGTAATGTATTCTAGAACTATTCTATAAGCTAGTATTCTTTTTCTTTGAGAGTGACTGAACTACAGATTGCGTTCATTCTTTGTACTTGTATTTCCATGGTCTTCCTCAGAGCCTGGCCCATGGAGGGTACCCGATAAATGTTTCTGGAACAGTCAGTGGCTCCCTGAGGAGGCTGAGCACAGGGAGTCTGGGCCCGGCCCTGGGGCTCCCCGCACAGTGGGGCAGGGTGGGGACCAGGAGCCGGTGCCCCTAACAAGTTCCCACAATGACCCAATGTCTCCACTGTGGCGACCGCGCTGAGTTCACTGCATAAACAACATTGGAGTTGTTAAAGCTCTAGTTCTTTCCCTATAAAGTGAAAAATTTTTATGTGGTCAAGGGATTTAAAACTTTCCCCAGTTTTTGAGTTTCTCTTACTTTTTCATCTTTCCCATTTTTTTCCCTTTAAAAATTTTATCTTCTAGAAATTGGAAAAGAAAATCATATTTCTCCAGTAATAGCTGCCCTTCAACATTTTATTGTTGATTTCTTGTCTCCGTGTAAATGCTCTGGGGACAAAACAGTTGACAATATTTGGAGAGTTCCTGCCACTGAGAAAATGTGGTAAACTAATATCTGCAGCGTCGTAGATCCATAATCTAGCAGTGAATTAATTTCCTTTAGCTTGAAGCTCACAGTTTGACTTACAGTTTTACTAACTTGTGCAACTAGTTAGTTACTCCACTTATTTGTTTTAATCATGTTCCTTAAAGTAGGTAAAAATTGCCAGGCGTGGTGGCTCACGCCTGTAGTCCCAGCACTCAGGAGGCAGAGACAGGAGGGTTGCTGAGTTCGAGGCTTGCCTGGGCTCCATAGTGAGCTCAGAGCCAGCCTGACCTAAAAAGTGAGACCCTGTCTCAAAAAAAAAAAAAGTAGGTAAAAATTTTACAAAGAAAGAGTCTCCTTTCCAGTATGAGGTAAGATGCGGGTAGAGATAGCACAGTGATCTGTCCCATCAGCCTGAGGCCAAGCAGCAATGCTTCCTATTATGGAAACAAAAAGTTCTCCTAGTGTGTATTTTTGGGAAATTAAGGAAAACAGCTGACTCCCCTCTCCCTGTATTTGGAGGGGCATACGGAGGAGACAACAGCCTTTGTCTGTCTCCCTGTGAGGTCATACACTGGGGACTGCACACAGGGTGTTGGTATTTGAGATCACACAGACACTGATCGCCCTGACATGTATTTTTTAACCCAGGAAATCCTTAAGATCTAAAGAGAGCTTCCTTAACCTTCGGGATGCTGACAACAGCCCCTCTTCAGGAGAGGCTCCCTGTGCCTGGATCAGCCCTGCAGACAGACTCTTGCCTTTGAATCCGGGTGTAGTAAGTCTTCTTGGTGGCAAAGTAGTAACACAGGGCATCGACTTTGTTTATTGTATTCCCTAGAGAAGGCTGAAGACCTGGGTAGATGGCAGGCAGTTACGCGGAATGTTTTTAGAGGCAGGGAAATTTTAATTTTGTAGCCAGTGCTGAATTCGACTGCATCGCTGAGCTGAGAGGAGGCCTCGCCTACGCAAAAAGCTGCTCGTCGTCAGGAACTCCTGCAGCAAACTGCTCCTTCCTGACTCTTTGCCATCAAGAATATTTTGAGGACACACTAATAAGTGAGACAAATAGGCCACAGATATATAAATACCTTATCTTTTCTCTGGGATGACAATTTGAAGATGTAAATGAGTTCTAGAATGTATGATAGATTTTGTGAAATAGGAAATATTCAGAGGGAACGTGCAGGGGAAAGTAATGAGGGGAAAGAATAAATAGGATTTAGAAAGAAGAGAAAGCACTTGTATGGGGGTGGGGGTTGTAGGGTGGGTAGGGATATGAGTAAAAATGAGAATTAACTCGTGTCATATACAAATTTCCCAATGTTGAGTGTGATCGTGAGGTGTATATAAAATGTATCAATGAAGAATTCAATTTTTTAAAAAAGAATACTTTGATTGAATGCTAAGTGCATGTGTGGCATTAGATCACTTTCTATCTTGAAAATTTCTCAAATTTTGCATATTCCTAAAAGATACAAATTGGATAAAATTCTTCTTACCCAAAATAGACATATTCAAAATAAGACATACTAAGGTTTGATTTGCAGACCATGAGGTACATAGATCACACATGTACAGTTAGATTGACAAACGTAGTTAGATGCCGTACATTTCCGGAACACAGGCACTTGTCCGTCATGACAGACATTCCCAGCATCTAGCAAAGTCCCCCCCAGCCCTGTCCGGCAATCCCGCTCCTTCTCAACCAGCCAGCGATCTGCTTTTCCTCAGTATGGTCTTCCTTCCAGCTGGCTTTTCACTCGGCGCACCGTGGAGCTGCTGCTCTGTCTTGAGACTGCCCCGCACGGTGCTCCAGTGCAGAGCAGGGCAGACGCGCTGGCTCTTGAGGTGTTCCCAGCTGACAGCGCAGACAGCATCTGCGAGCCCTGCGCCCCCACTCGTCAGAATTTCAAAACTAATGCAGACGTGGGTCTTCCTTCATCCGGAAGGCGGAGCCTACTGTTCGGTCCCACCTCTCTGGGACAGAATTTCAGTACCAGGCAGAAGACCTGGTCATTCCAGCAAGCTCCCAGCATGCCCATGGCGTTGACAGCAGCTCCCGGTGGCTAGGGGGACCGCGGCCGGCGGGGGTGGGGCTCTGGCAGTGGGAGGAGCCGCTGTGCTGAGCACAGGCTGCACGGAGACCGGGACCTGGACGAGTTACCTTTCTGCACCTGCCTGGAGGGGCGTGGCTAAAAACAGGGGCGGGGCGTGAGAGGAGAGCCAGCACGTCGACACCACGTCCCAGGAGGCAAGGACCAGGCTGCCGTTTACCTAAGAACCGCAGCCTTCCTTCCTGCTCCACCCCCCCTTTCCCCTCCAGCAGACCTAGGAGCGCAGCTCTGAATCACAGAGCAGGAGATCGGGGCTCTTGCATCACGGGTTGGAAAACACAGCCCGAAGACACAGGATCTTTCCCAGCCTATGGTGATAAGGTGGTTAAACGCCAACGTGATAAGAGCGAGACCAATAATAGCCAGAAGCCCTGTGCTGCACCCAGAAATACTGAACTGGTGCTATGGGCTACTCTGCAAGATATTCTGCGTGATCTGGAGCCGATGCTTTTCATTTGTACGATTTATTTATTTTCTGTAATTTATTCTTTTTAAGAGCCAACCTGCTAGGAAGGCGCTCGTCACCGGGCTGGGGTGTCCGGCTATCTCCTGCTTGCAGCTGCTGCTCGGAGCTACCTGCAGATAACGCCCAGCTCATAGTTCATATGGCTTTGTTCAGTTTGTCTTTGGGAATTGTCTCCTGGGCAGCCACTGGCACCTTGGGGCTTGGGCTGCAGTCAGAGGCGTCCCTGCTCCCTGCACCCGGGGGGCCTCTCCTCTCGCCTCTCAGGGATGGGAGAGAGACTGGCGCTGTTGCGACCCTTGGCCCAGTTGACGCTTTTCTCTTCTTCCTTGGAAAGTTGTGGCCTGTACCTAGTTACACTGTGCATTTTAGAATATAGGACCCACTGCACATAGTGGAATATAACAAAAATGCCAAAATGTTTATCTTCATCAAGTGTCTTTACTGTGAGTTGTTAATACTGACATTGTTACACTTTAAGATACCATATTATCCGGCCGGAGATTTAGCTCAGCGGTTCCGGCCCCTGCCTCGCAAACGCAAGGTCCTGATTTCGATCCTGGTAACCACAAACAATGCTGGGCGTGCTGACTCACGCCCACCAGCCATCAACCAGCAATCAGCACCACATCCCACAGTGCCGGGCATGGTGGCTCATGCCTGTCATCCCAGCACTTAGGAGGCAGAGACAGGAGGATTGCTGAGTTCGAGGCTTGCCTGGGCTACACAGTGAGCTCAGAGACAGCCTGAACTACAAAGTGAGACCCTGTCTCAAAAAAAAAAAAAAAAAGAAGAAGAAGAAGAGTATGGTTTTCACAGCATGTCATGCAATAACTGATTTAAGAAACAAATATGTATGGAGTTAAAACTTACAAGAAATAAAACACTAATGAGGAACTGGACATTCTAAAGGGATGAAGGAGAAGAGGGAGGGGGGTGGCCTCCACTGTAACCTCCTGATCAGTCTTTGATTATTAAAAGCAGAACAAATTGATACCACATACTTCCTGACTAATGCAATATGAAGTGTACAGCACTGCCTGGGAAGTATCCAAGCCAAAAAATGTTAGCCCTGAATCCACTCGAGCCTCTGGATCTAATCGAGCATATAGAAACATAGAGGATGGGAAATCTGTTGAAAATAGTCTCCCAGATCCACAATGTTATGGGCCAACTACTCAGAACATTGGCAAATGCAGGGCTTGAAGCAAGGGCTGGGGAAATGACTGGGAGAGACAAGAAGAGAGCGAACCTCAACAATACAATTCATCTCCCCTCGTTTAGTCTGTGGGTATCTTGTGTTCACATGTGTACGACGGCAAAAGAATAACTGATGTGCTTCTCATCGCTTGAGACCCCTATATCCCTCCTCACGTTCTCCGCCCTCTCCTCTCCTGCGCTGACGTCCTGAGGTGTCAAGTTCTTGAACTGCTGGAAACTCACAGTTCAGCTGGGTGAGGTCCTTACGGATTCTCGGATTCTCGGGGTCGCAGAATCAAAGGCCATGATGAAGGCCAGATAACCTAACGACTAAGAATGACAGTGGAGCTGCATATGCCGAGACCAAAGTAATCAAATCTCCTGCCCCGTGATGGAAATCGGTTGCTGTGCTATGCAGGACTGTGCTCTAGGGGTCCAAAAAGAAATTTCTCCCTAACTGGACAGACATTACTAGTTGATTAGAGCACACTTGCTCTCTGTCCACTAAAAGTAGCTCTCGTGGGCTCAGTGGTCCGCAGTCCTAACCCCGTGCCATCAGGCTCTTCTGTTTAACATTCAGATCAAGCTCCGAAGTGTGTGCATATATTTGTCCAGTTTCATTTAACCCATATTCAGTCATTTGCAGGGTCCGAATCGCTCTGCTGTCTTTTTATAAATTTTGCACAGATGAATTTCTCAGTAAATCACAGGTAGATGTGGAACAGTTCCAAGTGAGTGACAGAGATTAAATAGCCTTAAACCTTAAGAAGAGTAGGAGGGCACAAAATAAATTTAATTGTGTAAAAGACTGTGATTTGCCTAGATCCGTCACGGCTTCCTCCTCCCTTCCCCTTTCCTTCCCCTCCCCCAACCCCTTAGAGAATCTTCTGGAGTCATGATTTCCTTCAGAGAAAGCTATAAGCTTAAAAAGTGGCCCATGATTTCGGAGGTGTATCTCCTCCACTGTGGCCGACCATGTCTTCCCTTAGCGGACACGGGAATAGCTTTTTCCCCAGTGTGACTTACACTTCTGCCCTTAGTTCGAGAGGAAGAGTTTGTTTCTTGTCTTCTTACTTCTGGGTAGTGAGTCATAGGCTGGAACACAAGAATGCAATAGAAATTCCATTGTTCTTATTTTAATACTTTTAATGTCAAAACTATATGCAGCTTAGCGTTTGATTACATATGATTGACCCACAGCCCTGGTTTGACAGTCTCTGATTAGAACCAAGAAAGCACTTGACATTTATGGTACAATAGAGAGAAAAGGGAACAATACTGTATAAACTGAAAATTATTTGAAATTCAAATTTCAGTGCTCATGTACAGAGTTAGACTAGAAGGTAGATATACTCCTCAGTTTACACATTATCTGAAGGTACGACTTCAGGGTTGTAAGAGAGGTTCTACGGCCAGCAAAGCTTAAATACTTACCAGCTGGTTCATTGTAGAAAGAATAATTTGTCAGCCCCTGAGTTAACGTATTAAGTGTCAGAAGCATCAGAGACATTCTCTTAAAAGCATTTGCCTTGTGGAGAGCCTTTTGCAGAACAGTGTATGCCAGACTGAATGGCTGCTCTCCAATTCTCTCTGCCTCTGTGTTGAAGATGCCATTTCCACAGCTCATGCCTATGACATTGGGGTGTCACCCAGCAGACACAGCACGTGTCCCTCCCTGGTTTGTCTAGGCTTGGTCGTGATGTGCTTTGGTCAACAGAATGTCAGCAGATGTGGTGTGAATGGGCTTTAAATGTGCTTGCAGAGTCTGGCCTGGGTTCCCCGGGCTTCTGGTCTACCATGCAGGAACAGCCATCTGTTTTGGTACCAGCGGCCCCAGTGTGAGATCAACACGGAGCCAACCTGAACTTGAAGCATCAGGCCGGCCCTGCAGGGCGCGAATGAATGTGTGTCGTGGAGAGTCCCTGAGGTTTGGGGATCATTTGTGACCCTGAGAGCCGACCAGCACTGTAGGGTTCTGGACTCATTATTTACAGTGATGTCTGTGTAGCTCTCCTATGCTAAAAATATAATAACTGGAACTCTCATTTGACTTACAAGGAAGTGATCTGGGTTATGTGAGGTAACCTGAAAATGCAATATATTTCTGGTGTATTAAGAATGCAGTGGTGCCGGGCATGGTGGCTCACGCCTGTAATCCCAGCACTCGGGAGGCAGAGACAGGAGGATTGCTGAGTTCGAGGCTTGCCTGGGCTATATAGTGAAGCTCAGGGTCAGCCTGAACTACAAAGCGAGACCCTGTCTCAAAAAAAAAAAAAAAAAAAAAAAGTGCAGTGGTAATTTTTAGAAGAGTCTGTTTATCTGTGCCACAGAGCTACAATAATGCCTTGAAATCACATTTCAGTGGACTTACCGTCCAATGTTAGGAAAGCTACTTGATTGCTGTTAAGATGAATAAACGTGTGTGTTTCTTGGTCCCCACTCCTCTTTCATTTGCTGCATTGTGTGACATGTGAATGTCCACAAGTCTTGAAATGCAAATCTATTTTTACTTACAAAATGGAAGTATTTCATTGCTGTAAAACGATGTTGTAGTGCCTTAACAGCGCTACGCAGTACCAGTCCCCGTGAGTATCTAAAATCCGATCGATGTCAGTGAAGGTGCATCACGTCTTTCAGCAAGATTTCTTAACAGTGGCACTGGCAGTTGACATTCTGGGCTAGATCCCTCTTGCTGTGGGGAGCTCTGTGTACACCTCACCATCAAGAGCTGCGTCCCTGGCTTCTGCATGTCGCACGAGTAGCACCTCACAAGGGCCCATTTCCCCAACTATGCATTCAAGACCATCAAAGATGTCTTTAGATATTTCCACACGTCCTGTGGGAGTTGGAATTGTCTGAAGTGTCATGCTCTTCCCAAGGGTCCTTTCCAGGCTCTTGTCCTGAACAAAGAATTGGACGGAAAACACAAAAGGCAGCAAGGTTTTAACTCTATTAAAGGTGGAGAAAGAATTGGGCCACGCAGAGTGAGTGTGGGCCACCGAAAGAGCGGCCATCTTTTGTATCCTTCAGCTGACGTCACATCCTATCAAAAACTTGCTTGATCTCAGGCCAGACTAACTGAAGATAGCGTTCTCTGACTGGTGCCGGGTGCAGGGCTTGGGTGCGAGTGCCCTGGAGCTCCTTGATTGACAGGTTTCTCCTACTTGTCCAGCTAACTGGCTGGCATCTAATCTCCTGAGTCAAATCACTACCATTTGGGGACCACTGCCATAAAGAGAGAATTGTAATGCAATGGCTCTCTCCTGCTTCATTACATATCAAAGTAATCTAGTAAGCTCTGCTTTTTAAATTTTTGTTTTGTTTTGATGTAATTTCAAAAGTACTGAAAAATTATAGTGTAGTAACTATACAGAGAACTCTCATGTAGCATTCGCCAGTTTTTGGTGGATGCATTGTTCTTTTTTCTCCACACGGGCAAAAATGCTGTTTCTCCTGAATTATTTGGGAATAAACGGAATAGAGTACAGGATGCCCCTCACTCCTTAATATTCAGAATATGTGTCATTGTTTCCTAGGAAAAGGATATTTCCTTATGTAATCCTGGTATGATTAGCAAAACTAGAAAATGTAAGATTAAAACAATGGTAATTCAGCTCATGGTTCCTAGTCAAGATTCACTAATTATCCTAAAAGTTATGACAATTGTTTCACTGCCCAAGGCTCCATGAAGAAGGTGTTGTCACACCCTCTTGGCCACCTTTAAAATAGTTCCTCAGCCTTTTGTTATTTTTGATAACCTCAGAATTTTTCAAGAACTCAGACCCACTGTTGTGTAAGTGGCCACTCAGATTTGCCTGATATTTCCTCAGGAGTAGAGTGATTTTACACAATTTTTATCAAGAGTGCAAGTGAGTAGTGTTAGTAAATACAACCACACCATCTGCACGTGAGTTCAAGTCCCTCGCTGGGTAATGTTATCACTGCCTGCTTGGTCTGGGCGATGTGGTAGTTTCCTAAGGCTGCCATATAAACAATGGGATGATTTTCTCTCGAAGTCTGGCAGTCAGAAGTTCAAAACCAAGGCGTGGTCACAGCATTAACTCCAGAGTGAGGACGTGGGAGCGAATCCTTTGAGCTTTCCAGCTCCTGGTGGCCGGCAGCCTTCCTGAGGCTGTCGCTCCAAACTCTGCCGCCAGCGTCACCTAGCCACCCACGTCTCTTGGTTCACAGCTTTTCCGTCTCTTCTCGTGGTATTTGGCATTAGATTGAGGATGTGCCCAAGGAGTTCGAGACAATCTGGCCTCAAGATCCTTAGCTTAACTGGATCTGCAAAAGACCCTTTTTCTGAATGTGACCATAGTCGCAGGCCCTGGGGTTAAGGCATGTCTGTATCATTTGGGGGCCACCATTCTACCCACCGGAGGTGGCCTCTGCTGGGTTTTCACTGTAAAGTTGTTCTTTTCCCTTTGTTGTTAAGAGGAGATACTCTGAGACCACGTGAAGGCTCTCATCCATTAGCCTCAGCATCTGCGGGTGAGTTTTGCCCATGAGTGGTTATCCAATGACATCATGTCTTCTATATGGGGAACCATTCTGTTTTTCTTTCCCTCTTTCTGTCCCTTCCTTAGTTAGCCATATATTGATTCTCATTTTATTTAACAGGGTATAATATATTACTGATTTTACATTCTAACTTTCCCACATGTGGCCACCAAGGGAACCCTCCTGCAGGCCTCTGGGTCATTTAGCTGGACCCCTAGCATTCTTTAAGCAAGTTTTCCCCTTCTGTTGCGACAAAATAGTCTCAGTTCATATTTTTTCCACCTAGCCCTGCAATCAGCCATTTTACCAATGAGCTTTATTTCTTTTAGTGGGAGTGGTATTTGAAAATCAAGATCTGAAAACCAAGATCTGAGTGAACCCCATTTTCAGAGATTATAATTCACAAGCCCTGGGATAGGGCCCAGAAGATGTGTGTGTGTGTGTGTGTGTGAAAAATAGTTCTGTTACATAATAAGAACTACTGCTTTATTGTGTTTAAACCATGACTTATTTTACCCAAATTTGCCCAGAACAAATTTTCAGCTAATGAGGCAAACAAATGCCTCATATTTTAATTCTGGAGGCCAGAAAGCTAAACAAGATAAAACTGAAAGCATAAATAAAGACCAAAGTGGATGATAGATAATGCAACACAGGATGGAAATGTTCAAATGGGAAGGGGAACAATAGAGGAAGAGGAAGGGACAAGGAAAAAAAGAGAACAGAAGAAAAAATGGAACCAAAGCTTTTGTAATTGAAGGGAGGGGAGAGAAAGGAGAAAATAAAAGAAGCATCAAAATATATTATGCACAGGTAGAAATTCCTTATGATGAATGTGATCATTGTGTATATAAAAAGAGTATCAGTACAATTAATTTTTAAAAATCCTGAAGTATCTGACATAGTTTATGAGATACCAGATGTCATTGATGGATTTGTATGATAGGAAATGTGTTCTACAGTATAACATAATAATTGGTCAAAAAATCAAGTCAAGTTAGATTCAAGTCTACAAATAATTACAATCTTAATTTAAAAAGAAAGTAGAATTTTTACTTTTCCATTGTGTTCCTCTGATTATCATGTTTCTGTCTCTCCCTCTCACACTAAAGAATGTATCACTTTGTAGGAAGGAGCACAGGGATTCGTGGATTTTCACAATGGAACAGAAAAGTAATCTGTTTCCATATCTGTTGCTCAGCTATCTTCAATAATAGATAACTCAGGGAAGGAACAAAATTACTTCACCGAGGCCAACTATACTATTGAATAACAATATCACATTTGGTATTGCTCTTGAAAATGCATTTTTCTCATATGAAAGTTGGGTTAATCTTTTTTATTTCTTAAAAAAGGGAGCATTCTGGGGCTGGAGATTTAGCTCAGTGGTTCCAGCACCTGCCTCGCAAGCGCAAGGCCCTGAGTTCGATCCCGGTAACCACATACAATGCTGGGCATGGTGACTCATGCCCACCAGCAATCAATACCACATACCACAGTGCCAGGCGTGGTGGCTCACGCCTGTAATCCCAGCACTCGGGAGGCAGAGGCAGGAGGACTGCTGAGTTTGAGGATTGCCTGAGCTACATAGTGAGCTGAGGGCCAGCCTGAAAACAAAACAAAACAAACAAAACAAAACAAAAAAACCTAAAGTTTGGAATTAGGCAGTTAGTCCTGTGGCCACATACTTGAGAAATGATGAAGAAGGGACTGCAGTGCAGTCAGAATAGGCAAGATTATGAGACGGTAACAAGCAGCCCCTAGTTCCAGGTACCCGCACACGTGGCACAGCTCCTGCCGTGTCAGTAGTCTGTGCTCTACTCCATTACAGCTTTGTTCTTGAATCCAGGATGACACCGAGGTCTCCTCTTGCAGCTTTGGCTGGAGAAAAAAGCACATGGTCACTACATGTGAGCTCTGAAGACTTCTGCCTCAGCAAAGACCAAATGGTTTGATGAAGCCAACTATAGGATTAAACACCCGTATTACATCTTGGTGTAGAACATCAGTATTTTGCACTTTGATAATCAGAATAGAACTTGATGTTAGAGAAGTGGAATGGATGAAAAAGAGTGATCCTCCCACAGGGAGGGGGAGACATGTTTGCGAGCAATGTCAGACCTGGCTCAAGTGGGTGTGCGGATGGTACAGGCAACCTGAGGCCCGCTTCGCTGTCCCCGGGCCCAGGGCTTGTTTCATACTGATCCACTCAGGAGGAAGCGAAGACTTGATCAACAGAGTCGACCCCGCTCTTTCTTTAACAAACTGGAAACTACTGCAGCCATTTTCTACCCAAGGGACAGAGTGTGACAAAAGCTGGTAACGCAGGAAGACGGAGTCCAGGGAGATAGAACCCACAACACGGAGGACACTTCAACTCTGGAACTGTGCCCGGTGAAGGTGTCCGACTTCTGGACTTTGTAGGGACACATCCAAGAAATCCTCTCGAGTTTAACACAATTTTTTTTTTTTTTTTTTTTTTTTTGCTTTTGAGACAGGGTCTCGCTTTGTAGTTCAGGCTGGCCCTGAGCTCACTATGGTGCCCAGGCAAGCCGCCGCAAACTCAGCAATCCTCCTGTCTCTGCCTCCCGAGTGCTGGGATGACAGGCATGAGCCACTACATCCAGCATTGAGTTTAACACAATTTTAATAAGCTTTTGTGTTACTTCTATTGCTAATGGTAATATTACAATGTGATGCCTAAACATTTCTGAGCTCTCTTAAGATAGACATACAGGTATATGTGTACAAGGTATGTAATTGTGTGTAAAACAATGTAGCAGCATGATGAAAATTTTCAAAAGATAAGTAGAAAAGTGAATAATTTCATGCAATGTATGTGGACAGAAATCAGAAAGGTATCCACAAAGCCTGGTCCCAGTATATGCTTCAGATTAGGCCTCTGTGCCTTCTGGACCATAAGACGACAAAGCCTGTGGATCAGGCAGTGATCAGATTCTGAGAACTACAGGTCACTGCTCTAGGTGCCCACATGTGCAGCTCGGTGCTCTTGGTTGTGCTAGTTTAAAACATCTTGAAGTTTTGCTAGAATGAAGAATTCTGACTTGGAATAATAATTTAGAGAACCATTGTTTCTGGGAAAAAGCTATAGTCTGGAAAACTTGGAAATACCGATAGTAACAAGTGAGAAGGAAATTACATTGAGATAAATCAAAGTTGTCTGATTCTTGAATTCTGAAAGGTTTTTTTTTTTTGGGGGGGTGGTGATCCAGGTCTTTAGTTTTCCTCAAGAATCTGCTTGCTCCCATGCTGGCTTGGGCTGCTCAGCGGCCTCTGATGGTTCGTTCTGTTTCTGGTCCAGCTTCCCCTCGTGGGCCCAAAGCTTGAGCCCTTTCCAGCAAACTTGAGATATTTCCCTTGCTAGCCTGAGATTCATTTAGATTTATATCTATTTGTTATAAATAATTAAAAGGGGTTAATGTGGTTAATCAAGAGCAGCGTCCAGGCACTTCTCCAAGTCCATTTATCTTCCTCGGTCTCGTTTAGGAGCTAGAAGGCTGCAGAACGCCGACTGGACGCCAGGCCTCTGGCCCTGGCAATCTCTGCCTGGAGGTGCAGAGCTGCAGCTACGGATCCTGATACCCATTTCTCGGTCTGAGATTTCTTGACAACTATCTTAACAAAAGTGTTTAACCTGTACCACAGGAGCATTAAAAGCCCGGTCAGTGTTTACTTAGTGGATCTGAATTCCCCCCTTAGGAAGGTGCTCCTTGGCATCCTGGTTTGGGAAGCAGCAGTTACACGCAGTGGAGCCGTAAGCATGTGTGTGATTTGTGAATAGACAACAAAATTGGAAGCCCATCTCCTGATGGTGACAGCGGCCAGGCAGACGCTCTGACGTCTTCTAAGACATGGGGAGTGTGGGTGGCCCAGGAGTGAGAGCAGCTGAGAGTCTGTTTCCAGGAAGCAGGGGCAAGAACGGGGCGTGCCAGCAAACCTGAGCCCCACTTCCCATCAGAGGGTCAGACAAAATGCAAGCCCCGCCCACAAGCCAACAGAGCCGCTGCGGGAATGAGCAACCAGTATGATCACTTCGACTGAAGTGACTAATTACTTAACAAATATCTTTGGCTAAATTCCACCCAAAGAATCTAGAGAAATGAGGACTTATCTTTTTGGGTTCCCTGCTTTGAAATGTTTTTAACATTTCAACCCGTGGTTTTAGCGTTGTTTTAGATACTGCAGCAGAATCTTCTTTTAGAGCAGTTCTCTTCCAAAACACTCCAGTGTAATGCCAAGAACATTTATTCTTCATAATTCGCAGTTGGTTGTGTGCCAAAGCTTATTATGGGCTTTCATGTTGATACTCGATCTTGAATATGTAATGTAGACCAACATATTCTCACTCTTCTCCAGCAAGTGCTAAACCTTCAAAGCACCGTAACCCGCCTGACTTCTCAGATCATCTCGGCTTCCCAGAGTGGAGGCTTCCTGAGGGCAGGGCTGGCCATGGAGTGCTCACAGCTTCTCCTGAAGTTCTGTAAGCCCAGGTGAAATAGAAATTAGAGATTTAGCAGTAATGCATTTCTTGTATTCATTGAAAGCCTGAAAAACACGTTACAATAATAAATAAATGTATTTCGTGGGGTGAAATATCTTAAAGGAAGTTCCCATTTAACAAAATATGTGATTAGGACATAAACAGAATGTATAGATTTTTTAATTGAATTCTTTATTGGTACAATTTATATACATCTCAAAATCACATATAACATTGGGAAATTTGTACCAGTATATGCCACAAGTTAATTCTCATTTTTACCCATATCCCTACCCACTCCCCCTC
>PVIC010017466.1:0-32729 GCA_004025085.1 Thryonomys swinderianus
CGAGATGCGGTGGCCTAGGCGTGGACAGACCCGCTGGCAGGGACACAGCCATGAGCAGGACTGGTCTTAGAGGTCTTCATCCAACCCAGCGTGAGAGGAGATTGTTCTAAATAACATACAGCCCGACATGACATTATTATTCTTAGACTATAAATCAATAACCAAAATAAGGTCAATTATTAGGTCTGGGAGGCATAAAATATGAGCACAGACAAAGAGACTTAAGGGTACAATTTGCTCTAAATCAGTTTAACCGCCTTGCAGCTTCTAGCATTACAGTCTTAATCTAGCACATTAGCGAGATTAGTACGTGGGTTTTACAATTAAACTACGTATTTTATCATGTCTCCTTCCTTCACGCTATATAAACTTCCAGGAAATTTCAGACTCATAAACTCTGGCATGAAGCATGAGGCTTCAGGAAATGGAGAAACCAGGGAGATGTTTGGGGCAGCTCTGAGCTCCACATTCCATATTTTTATGTGATGTAAGAAAAGCCTCCATTAATACGACCATTAGGGTAAAGAAATTTCAGTGACTAGATTTAGAGATGAGTCTCCTGATGCACATAACTGGGACCCCTGGGGATTGCAGGGCTTTTTTTATTGTTAAGAAAGGAAGTTTGAGGTTTTAATATAGATGAGTTGGGGGTATTGAGCTATTTTGCTCTAAGAGCAAGAAAAACATATTTTCTCTAGAGTCAGAAATGGTTCCTCCTCTTCTCATGGCCCCAGTATAGATTTGGGAGGAGGATTTATCACTTCACAAACCAGAGAGGAAAAGAGCATCTGAGCATGTCTTGTGAACTATCTCCTGTGAGCTTGTCTCCGTGGTTAATCCTTTCACATGAGATCCATCACACATGTGCGTCCAAACGCAAACACATACACATGCACAAATACCACATGTGCTGGCGTGCACATGCACACACACACACACACACACACACACACAGCCTTTACACAGAGACCAAACCCCTTTCTTGGAATGTGCTTCTGCTGCCCGGCAGGTCAGGAACCCCAAATGCACAGCGACACTCCTGACACATTCCACAGGTTCATAAACAGCTGACTCTGGAAGGATCTCCCTGCACTACTTCTAGAACCCTCACCTAAGAAGCTAAGGAAAGGCCTGAGGATTGGCCCTGAGAGCTTGGTGCAGCAGGAAGCAGCTTTGCTAACAGAAGAAAAGGGGCTATGCTGAGCCAGGGCTTCTCCAGCTTCCTCTGCAGGAGAGAACAGAGTCCTCCAGATCATCACATACCCGCTGGACCGGACGTCAGACTTCATTCTCCATCTATGGACCTCATCTGTACAATGAGAACTGGAAAGTCTGTTCCGTGTAGTTGTCATAAGAAGTAACTAAAAGGCTACACGCATGCAGAGTGCCTAGGCCAACACTTACTATGTAGCAAGACTTGTTAGTGTCAACTGGTATTGCCTTGATAGTGTGTTGTGATTGTTTTCTGCATTAAGGGGTATTGATCAGGGTCTTCCAGATCTCAGGGTGTCTTTGTCCTTTTCTGGTAAGTGGAGCTCATGTACTTAAACGCCCCTTGACATGGGATACTGGAGGTGGATGTACTTAGAATGAACACAGCCAGAACTCTTTTCTTTCGATACAATTTAGAGTTCGGCTTGAATGAATGAATTGGATTCCAGAATGAACAAGCGAATGGTAACAGTAGTTAAGTGAATAAAGGAATAAGAAGCTGACCTGTGACCCACCCAGAAGGCTTCACCTTCTGCCTCGTTGTTTTTCTTCCTTAGCTCATTCTGTCCTAACATTGCCAACACTGAGCACATTTTATGAATTGCTGTTTAAGACACGTTAGCTTCACTCTGGATTTAGGGAAGAAGTAGATCCGTGAGTCAATTGTTCCTTCACCCCTGTCCAAGCCCAGAGCAGAGCAGAAGGGACACATATTGCAGAGTCTGAAAAGGAGCTGTGGGAAGTGCTGGGACCCCACTGGATGCTGCAGTGAGCTCTGAAGAACCCACACCTACTCCACCCGCACCTTTAGCCCCCAAACTCTCCCCCTGACCCCACAGTCTAAGCCCGGAAGAAGCACGATCAGAATGTGGTCCAAGGACAAAGAGGACGGGCAGCGGGAAGAGGCATGAAGGAGCAGAGAGTCCGGGGCAGGATGGCAGTGGGGACAGGGGAGGCCCCTCATCGGCTTGGGATGTGGGACCCAGGTCCGTGGGGCTCTCCCCGCTCTGACCCTCCTCTGCCTCTGTCTCCCACGACACTCATGGGGGAGGGGCAGAAAAGGAAAAGCAACGGAGGAGGAGAAAGGGTGTTTGTCAGTGAGGCCATTTTGCCCCTTTGTTTTCTAGACGAGAATTGAAGGAGCACTACTTAGCGAGGTATGCCTCTAATTCTGGCATTCTAGGAGGCTGAGGCAAGAGGGTTCCAAGTTCGAGCAAAGCCTAGGCCACGTAACGACTTATCAAGAACTTGTCTGAAAATTGAAAGATTAACAATTAAAAGCAAAGACAGTCATGCAACTCAATGCAAAGGCTCTAGGTTCCATCCCTAGTTCTGAGAAAAGAAATTAAAGGGAAGGAGAGAAAGGAAGAAAAGGAAAAAGAAAACACGTGAGCACCATGTTTGGCAGTGGGGTCTGGGTGGCGGCGGAGGAACCATCCGTGTAGACGGGGAGTGTGGGCGAGGCCCTTCCACCTCCGAGCCCTCGGGCCGCCAGGCCTCCCCAGTGGCCTTTCTCCCAGGATCCTGAGACAGAGCTCCTGCCATTAAGAAGGTCTTTCCAAAAACAGAAAACACACACGTGTGCGTCCTTGCAAATTCCTGACACTCACCTACTAAGGCCTGTCCTCCGAGAGGCGTTTAGGCATCGCTTCAGTAAAACGAAGTGCTTTTGAATTTAGACACTCATTACCAACCCCCAGGCTGCTTCAGAAACCATCTCCAGACCCAGGACCGGGCCCCGCAGCAACGCCAAGGGCAGCCCATGAGTGACGGCCGCAAACCCGCTGCCGTTCGGTCCCTTCGTTCCCTCTCCTGCCTGTGACCGAGCTCAGACCGTCCTGCAGCCCAGGGCTCCGCGGCCACAGCATCCCCTCTGACATCCGCCGCTGCCCACATGACTGGGGGCCGTGCTGAATCAGAAGCTCGGTCCTGAGGACACCCTGGGTCCGGAGAAACAGGGGCGGCGAGTCCCCACAGCAGCAGCAGCAGCAGCCATCAGTGTGAGCAGAATGTGTCTGCGTCCAGCCCTGCTCTGGGCATTTCCCGCCTAAGCCATTTCTTCCCCATAACGGCCACCGCAGCAAGACAACTGCTATTATCTTCCTTTGTCTATTGGTCATAAAACCAAGGCACAGAGAGGCTCAACAGTCTGCCCAAAGTCACACAGCTGCTGAAGAGCCGAACGTCACAGTCTCGGGGGCCAGACGCAGAGCCGGCTGGCTGGCTCCCCCACCAGCCGACTTGGGAAAATCACTATTCCAAACCTCACTTCTTAGCAGCCTGACCAGCAACGGAGACACCCAGGGGAAGGAAGAAGACCCCCTGGCTCTCGGCGCTCGGCGCTCAGGTCAAGGAGAGATCCGTGGAGGCTTCCTGGGAGGGACAGCGCCTCACCCGAGCCAGGAAGACGGAGGACGCGCGCCGACGGGCCACAGCCACGGTGACCCGTCTCAGGCCCTGGGAGCTGCCTTCTCAGGGGACCCGGCCTCCCGCCACTTCCTACTCCTCTTCCCGCTTCGCGCCTCCCGGCCAGGCGCTGAGCACTCCAGACAACTGCGACGTGGAGTGAGGAACATATGTCCCTCGTGCGTTTAAAGAGCATCTCTCTTCTCCTTTCCAGTCTCGTCAGGAAATAAGTCCTCTCTGCTTTCACATTTCAGCGACGAGCAGATGGCAGAAGTTTTGATTCAGGAATAACGTCCATTTGAATGGCCCACGCTCAAGGGCCCCCGACTGCCATCAAAAGATCATCACAGACGTGCAGTCTGGACACTTCAGAAGTCACTGCTACATCCCGAGTGGGAATCTCTACTGCCCCACCCCCAGGCCGCATTCTCCTGGCGGGCCCGGGCTCTCCGCATGCACCTCACTGACTTCACCACTGGCCTGTGGCTTGACTGGTCTTCAGCCCCCTCTGTCATGTCAGCCAGAGCCGAGGCCTCCTCAGCTACCCCAGGCCTCGCCAGCCTCCTTTCCTCCAACGTTATCCCACTGGCGCTTGTCCCATACTACACCTCAGAACTTTCTGGAAGGTACGAATGACTAGAGTACATCCTGAGGAACAACCGTGCTGGGTCAGCACTGTGGCGCCTGTGCCTCCTGGCCTCTGTCACTTCATGGTTCTTGTGGAAAACGTTTACATTTGTCCAGCACATTGAAGAATAGCAATAATCGGAGCCGGAGATTTAGCTCAGTGGCTCTGGGGCCTGTCTAGCAAGCACAAGGTCCCTGGTTCAATCCCCAGCAACTACATACAACAATACCGGGCGTGGTGATTCACGCCCACCAGCAATCAGTGCCACACACCATAGTGCCTGGTATGGTGGCTCACACTTGTCATCTCACCACTCAGGAGGCAGAGGCAGGAGGACTGCTGAGTTCGAGGCTTGCCTGGGCTACGTAGTGAGCTCAGGGCCAGCCTGAATTACAAAGTGAGACCCTGTCCGGAGGGGAGGGGAGGGGAGGGGAGGGGAGGAGAGGAACAGCAATTATCCTCATCACTAGAAGTAGCCAGCCCTGGAGCCCACATGTTCTGAAGTGCTGAGAGGCTCTGGGCCTCAGCACACTTTAAAATAATTGGCATCTGGGCCCAGGGATATATATCAATGATGCCATGCCTGCTTGACAAGCACGAGGTCCTGAGTGTGATCCCCCACTCCACAAAATAAAATAACACAAAGCCATCACCATCTGATTTGCTGGGGACTCCAGGTTTATAGCATGTGTGACCACCAAATTGTCTAGGATATTTTTAAAAATACTGACCCCTAGGGTTGCCCTGACCACCCCCCCATACAGAGCCTTTTCCTTAAGACCACTCATCAGTTGTCAACTATACATTCGTATGAATCAGTACTTTCATAAAATCAGTCTACCTCACTTACTGATTCATAAGCTCTCATTGCCCCGTCGGCTCTCCTCCTATCCCAGACAGAGGGCTGCTTCTGTCAGAGAATTCTGGGGTCTCTCCTGATACTTTAGTTTCCACATTCATCCCTTTTATTAGGCATATATGATGATCATCGGGCTATGTCACAGTGCTCAGCCCACAGAGAATGCTCAGAAACGTTTGTTGAGAATAAGTAGATGGATAAGTGGGTGGACAACTGCATGGATGGACAGATGGATGGATGGATGGATGGATGGGTAGGTGGGTGGGTGGGTGGGTGGGTGGGTGGGTGGATGGATGGATGGATGGATAACAGGCTGCCTAACTGGATGGATAGATTAGATCCAGAACAGATGAAGGGTAGATTTGGGCCCTGTTGTCCTCTCCAATGATATACAGACATGCTAAAAAATTCACAAAACTGGAAGTTATAATGACTATATTCTCACCTGACTTTGTTCTTTTTAAAGAGAGGATCAGTTTCACCATCTTAAAAGGGTCTGTGCTCCCAGGAAACACATGTTTCTAGAAAGTAAGAGGAAAATTGGTACCAAAAAAAAAATCACTTCCCTATGAGGCAGCCTCCATGCTAGGAACAGAAGCTTTATGGACTTACACAGCCCCTCAGCTGCCTGCAGAGGTGGTGTTACACCCGTGGAAGGTGAAGAATAGCCTTTTTATTAAGGATGCTTCATCACTGAGCTTGGGATGCTAAGCAGGGAGAACTATCCTGAGCCAAATGGACATCTGTGTGGCTGGACCCAGTTGGCATTCAAGGAGAGCCACGCAGAGCCCGCGCCACAGCAGGAATAATGGGATAATGGAAATATTTCCTGCTGAGCACTGTCTGTGTCCCAGGCACTCTGCTGAGAACCTTGTGTGCAGTATCCCCTTTACTCTTGCCTGAGTCTGTTCTGTAAGAGCCACGACTGGAGTCCCCTGGAGACATTCTGCCCAGGTTCAAATCCTACTCATACCACCTCATGCTTAGAAGGTGTTGGGCAAGATGTACAATCTCTCTGTTTCCCATCCACAAAATGGAGATGATATGATGGCCTACTTCACAGGACTGTGGGGTGAACAAGATCGATATAATGTATGTAAAGTGCATAAAATATAGTTCAGACATGTAAGTATTCTACTTCCAGTAGCATTATTTTGAGATCTCTATCCAATAAAGGCACATCTGACTTTGTATACATGTGTATTATATATATATTATATAATATAATTTATATATAATATATATTATATATATATAAAGATATATAGAGAGGTGTTTATTATAGTATTTTTATTTATTGGTACATTTTATATACACATCATGATCACTCAACATTGAGAATTTGTACCAACATAGCACATGACTTAATTCTCATTTTTCCATTCCCCTGCCCACCCTATAACTCCCAACCCCTATATACATATGCTTTGTTTCCTTTATTACCATCATGTTTTTCTTTTCCCTTGTTACCGCTACCCACTTTTCCCTTTAAATATTTCCTGTTTCACAATATTTATCATACGTTCCAGAACTTTTAAATCTTTAGATTCTCATACCAGAGAAAAGTTACAGTATTTACACATCTATAACCTATTTATTTCACTTATGAGTATGTCCTCAAGGTATGTCCATCTGAGTATAAGTAGCTCAAACTTAGTCTTTATGGCAGAGTCATACTCCATTTTATAAAAGAGGACACATCTTCTTTCCACAAGGAATGGCTGCTATCACAAAATCAACCAATAACAAATGCTGGTGAGGCTGCAGGGAGAAAGGAACCCTTCTCTACTGTTGGTGGGAATGTAGACCGGTGCATCCACTGTGGAGATCAGTGTGGAGATTCCTCAGAAAACTAGGATTGGAGGTCCCATTTGACCCTGCTATTCCCCTGCTAGGGATATACATGAAAGAATTAAAAGATTCATATCACAGTGACATATGTGCACCCATGTTCATAACAGCTCAGTTTGTGATAGCAAAATCTTGGAAACAACCCAAATGCCCATCAACTAGAGACTGGATACAGTATTATTTTTTTAACAAAATTATCCAACAATTCCTCAGTAAACCAGACAAATAGTGCTTTATTAATATAGAAAAATGCCACATAAAAGTGAAAACAGCTAAGCCTCATATTAACAGATAAAATCACCAAAGTGTTAAGTATAAAAATTAAGTTACAAATAATACATTATGATAATATTAATTTCAAAAACCTAGACCTGCAATTCAATACTATATGTTGCTAATGGAAATGTGTATATATAACATTCAAATATATGTAGAAGTATGAATGGGAATGATGTACACAGGAAAGTGTATACCTCTAGTGAGGTACACAAGAAATATAGCTGGGGAATTTCATTTCTTTAATGAGACTTGAAGCAAATGTGGCATCATACACATATATAAAATTTTAGAAATGATTGTGTAGCAATTATTTCTTTGTCCTTTACTATTTTTTGGAATCTTTCAGAATCAAGATGAAAAATAATGTTACAAGAGCATATGATTTATGACTTATCAACTCCATCTCTGGGAATTTAGGCAACATATATATCTGTACATGCATTCCTGAACAAATATTTTATTATGCTATTATTTGTAATAGCAAAAGCATGAAAGTCCTTTCACTGGTAGCTAATGTTGCAAATTATAAAGCATCCACAAAATGGACTGACACATGTTAATTAAAAAAAATATGATAAGATGTGTTAAGTACATATACCACCTCCACTCAAGGAATGAAACATTATGTACTGCAAACATGAACCTATAAGAAAAAGAATGTCATGAGTCTATGAGTGTTGATATGGAATAGTCTCTAAGATGTGACATTAATGGGGAAAGTTAACACATGCAACACTACACATGCTATGACCCCCTGTATGCACAAATATTGAGGTTTTTAAAAGATGGTGCTAAACATTCTTATATACACATACTATTATGAATAATCTGGATCTGATATTCTCCCAGAGGCTCGTGTATTTGAAGGCTCTACCCCCAGAGGTGCTCCTGTAATGTGTGCAAACTTTGGAAGATGGACCTAGTGCAATGAAATTCACTACTGAGATCACTCACTATTGGGAATGTGCTATTGAGATTTATTAGGATCATTCTCCTGAACAGCATATTGGACCCTCAGCCCCTTCCCGTCTCTCTCGGTCTCCTGGCTGCCACGAGACACACAGTTCCCTCTGCCACTGCTGTTGAGAATATAAACTGGTACAAGCATTCAGGTGGTACATGCTCCCAACTTGATGTGCTGCCCCAAAGCAATGGAGCTAACCGTTACAAACTGAAACTGTGAGCAAAATAAATCTTTCTTCTTCTCACTTGTTTATCTCAGATATTTTGTCACAGTGTTGGAAAGCTGACTAACACAACACATAACAACTTACGAAACACAAGAAGACCAGGAACCCAATGAAGGGAAGAAATGTTACTTTTCATTTTACAGTCTTATATCCTATTTGAAAAAATATTACCTGGAATATTTGCATTATTTAATTTTTTAAACTAGCTTAAACAAATAGAATAAAATTATAGTAAAAGATTATAGAATTTAGAGCAGGGTCTCCAAACTACCTGGCAAGGACTGGTGTATTGCCCCAGAGGAACCAGGCTTCACAGCAGGAAGTGAGCAGCAGATGAACACTACACTTTGTGTTTATAGCTACTCCACACACACCGCTCACATTACAGCCTGAACTCCGCCTCCTATTGGATCAGCCTTGTGATAACGTCAGATTCTCATAGAAGCAAGAACTTTACTATAATGTGCCCAAGAGAAGATTCTAGGTTCTAATTCCACAACTACCTCCCCCTTTCCACCTTTGCCCTATTCCACGGAAAACTGTCTTCTAGGAAACTGCCCCCTGGTGCCAAAAAGCTTGGGGACTGACTACTGATCTAAGTGATATGTGGAACTAGTGCTATCTCTGGAAGAAATACTATGCTATCTCTGTAAGGAACACTATGAAAGAGAATCTTTAAATCTCTGTAGGGCCAGAGGGAGCTTCAGGGAATGCTGGTTGTGGATGATAAAAAAAGCAGGAGAAACTTGTTCACAGAGGACAGGATGCTGGTGAGAAGGGACCCCAGATTCTCCCAGTCATAGTGGTGCTTACCAGGCTGTGGATTCTTGGCCCTAGCGCCAGGGACTAACAGCCTTAGGAATTGTTGATATGGGGCCCCAGGAATTTGAGGGAGCATGTGTAGGGGCTAGCTGAGCCCCCGTGTGATGGTAGCCAGGAGAAAGCCCAGAGGCACAGCTATGGTTATGAAAGCTAGTAAGGTCCTTGGGGCTCCACAGAGTACAAGGACTTTATCCTAGAAAGCTAAGGCTGACACTCCTGATAAGAAGATTCTTGATAAGAAGAAAAGCAGGATTGATGGTGAACTTCCCAGGACAGACTGCACAGCATTATCAGAAAGTGTAGCATCTCACAACAGAGTTCCATTCAACCAGAAAACAGTCTACTGTAGCAGGAATCACCAAAGGTCAAGAACAACACACTAGTCCCAGAAGCCTCAAAGCTGTCACCCTCCACTCCTGAGCCCTGACCCTAAAGCAACCACCAGAGAGGCAAAGTAGGAGGTGGGGAAGCAAAAAAATCCCAAATCCTTACAATGAAAAAGAGGCCTCAGCTGCGGGGAGAGGAGAAGTATCGAATCAGAAGGTAGATCAAAGTTTCGATTTGGACAAGGCCAGACTTTTTAATCTCTGAAAGCAGGATTACGTTTACTATATAAAAATGATTAAATAGTGATAATGTATCCATATAGGTTTATAACTTACAGATTTACCAGTAAGATATTAATAGTATCAAAAACGATACTAATAGTATCATGATATTAAGATATTAATAGTATCATGCATCTCCATTTTTATGTCAATCTAAAACTGTTCTAAGAAATAAAGTCAAGTTAAAAGCATTTAAAAAGTGATTGAGAATCTATGGGGTTAGCCTGAGACCCCTGAAGGGGTGAGGAAGCGAGAGCCTGCAGAACACAGTCAAAGGCAGTAGAAAGGGGAAAAAATGAAGCTGCACTCAGACCTTGAAAGCCCAGTGCATCCAATTACAGGTTATGGCTGCGATGCTTACCAATGGACTGATTCTGCATGTATAACAAAACGGAATATTTTTATTTTTATAATGCAAATGAAGCAAAATTCATCAGGCTCCTTTATTTCAATCAGGACACAGGGATGACTAATCACTCAGTGTGACTATCTGTGAGTTTTACTGCCCCAGGATCCATTTGCCTTTCTTCGGCCCCTGCATGTAGGAAATAGATGTAGGAAAATATCTCTCGCCCACTCATAGTCCAGGTGACCCAGGCAGAACTGCTTCCCACTTCTGCCCCACCCTGAACCAAAGGTGGGACATGACTCAGGAGCGGCCCATCTTTTGGTCACAACAGTTCCTTTGGGAGGAGACACACGATCCAAGTTTATCCGATGCGTCTCAGCCCTTAGAATTCTAAGCAGAATCTTTTCCAGGCTCCGCAGGTCTGAGAGAACAGTAACTACCAGGTCCAGCCCATAAAGCAGACTCCCTGGGAATGGGACTCGCGTGAGCACAGGCAGAAATCGCCACTGAATCCTGGTTGCATCATTAACGTCCCGGTTTGACCCTATCTGACCTGAAGGATCCCTATAACTTTTCAACTACTTGACACAACAGTTTCTTTTTGCAGTTAAACTAATCAAAGGTGAGTTTGTATTCCACACCAGGGAAAGAATCCTGATCAATTCTTCCCAAGTTCTTCCTTTAAATTAACCTAAGAGAGGAGATAATCACTGAAAGAAATATAACCAAGGGACCGTCTGGGTCCCCCAGCCCTGGACAATGCAGGCATGTGGCTCAGACTTTCTTGTCCCAAGAGTACAAAATTCTTCTCATCCCACAGATGTGCAGCTCTCTCGGTCAGCCTGCCCCACCTCCGGAGTTGAGGCTACTCTGTTTTTGCTCTAAATCCACTCAGTCCATTGGCCAAAGTAACTCATATGGACAACAGCTACTCTGCAAAGAGCAGAGCAAAGCAATGGCAAAAAGGAATATGTCATCCTCTTACAGTGGAGTAACTGTGGCCAACAATCCAAACTGTCACACAATATCTTACACATCTAGAATCTTCAGGCTCCATCAGAACATGCCAAGAAAGCACAGCTGTAATGCAAGATGCTTCCGCCTACAGGAGTATGTAGAATGCATGAGAAGCCACAGCTAATGGAGGTTTAGCTAACTGTATCACCTGGGCCTTCATCTACTTCATACAACCCATGTATTTAAAGCAGTTAGAGTTCTCCTAAGTAAGGTGAACATGGAGAGTCTAAGAAATTTCACGATGTTTTTATGAAAAAGCTTCCCTGCATCTCTTTGGAAAGATCACAGCAGAGACTCCCTTAGTGAATTCCATCCACGTAAGTCACAGCCACCAAGGTTAGCTATAATGTCACCCACTCCTTTGTCAGGGAGCACACCACTTCATGCATCTTTTATTACCACCTTAACGCCTTTATAAAATATTGATTGCTCATTCCCATGGCCCAGCCAAGGGCCCCAAAATGAGTTTGTGTGCTGATGTCTGGAGTTTGGGGCACGTTGCAGATGACAGAACCCACCTGGGGGAACTAAGAGGACCTTCCAGCCCCAGGAAGGAAAAGATCCTGGGGAGTTAAATTAACACCATGTTTCCTAATGAGAAAATGAGGGTCTTGGAGGAGGGTTCATGAGAAGGGAGATGAAAAGAGATAAAAAGGTCAAGGGGAAGGAAGAGGAAGCTCAGGAGCTGATGGTGGGACCAAGCTGAAAGCCTGATCATCAGCCGAGATTGTTGTTAAATTTAATGGGCTGTAGGCGTTGATTGCTCAATCCATAAAATGAGCTATTAATTTGCTGTTCTAACAGGATAGGACCTATCTTATGCAAATTGATTTGAAAGCCAGCATCAGCTCTAAAAGAACAGTTCAATCCTCTCTCCCAGCCAGGAGTTTCTAAGACTTTCCTGTTGCAGTGTATACTCAGTCTGCTTGCTGACATTCCCAGGGGGATCTGCTTGGTGGACGGTCCCCTCCCTATTCAGCTCTCTCACCAGTCCCACCTCCAGGACACAGGGCCGTCTGCCCGGCTTCCCTCTGTGAACCCAGAACCCAGCACAGTGCCTAAACTCAGCCATAGCCCTTTGTGTGATCTGGGGCCAGTTCCTCTGCTTCTTCCTGCCTCTGTTTCTACCAGTCAGCAAGTGGAAGGTGTGGACTGAGTACTGATGAGAAGCATTCATTACCTGAGTCACGAAGGAACTCATGGGTTGAGCTGTACATCCTGTGAGTTTTGGGAAAGGAGCAGCAAGGTAGAAAGGCCGTGAAACTTGAACCTGCAGTTCACGGGTCTCCACGGAACCCGTCTTCAAGACATCCTGCCCGCTCAGGCCTCAAGAAGTCAGGGACTGAAAGACCTCAGCTTCAGTCTCACGCTGCTGCTGACCGCCTGGGGGATGGCCACTCCGCAATGTACTGCAGCCTCTAGAGTCAATATGCATAATAACTTCGACCTCACAAGACTGCTGGGGAGCTTGAGTTAAAAGAGGGAGAGAAAGTTGCCTTTGGAGACACTGTAATGACATGCCAGTTACGTGACCTGGAATGAATCTCTTCAGCTCCCTGAGTTTCAGTGTCCACAACAATGAGCCTGCAGTGATCATCCTACCTCAAGGTTCTTAGGAGAATTAAATGAAGGAAGGTATGAAAGGTGCCCAGTATCATGCTCAGCACTTCAGGATTGGCTTACACAGTTTGTAGGACCCAGTAACAAACAAAATGCAGGGCCTTTTGTTCAAAAAGTATGAGAAATCTCAAGGTGAGGCTGCAGAGCATTGGATCCAGTCCCAGGCCACTCTGAGCGCAGATCCCTGTTGGCCCACACAGCCCTGCACCCAAACTACCAGCACATACCAGCTGCTAAGATTTGGCTGCTCTTGCTGTCTTCCACACCTTGGACCTTGCCTTGCTCCACGCATATAAATAGAATTTAAAAGTTTGTGTAAAAAAAAAAAAATAGAAAAATCACCATTATTATTCCTGAGGCAGCTTCAATTTTCCTTCTCTGAGCGGAGCAGAGTCACCCATCCTGATAGACACCAGATAAAGGTAGAAAGAAATCTACTTTCTGGCTGCTGGCAAATGCTGTAGCTAAAGTAACAGGTTTACAGGATAAGCCAGGAATTAGAACCAGGGAAACGTGACCGGCAATGTTTCTCGACATATGGCAGGAAAACATGAGCGGTTTCCCGAATCATCATACTCCTTTTTTATACACCATCAGTGCCCCCCTCTCCGGTACCTGTAGGGGAATGTCTATTCTTTATAACATATTGTTCAGTGCCCTCCACGGTCTGGTTTCCCAATTGTCATCCCTCATTCTCTGCAGGAACAAGGGTCTTCAATAAAGCTGTTTCCTCATTGGCACCTTATAATAATGTATCTCCCAATTTCTATGTCTTTATTCACGCAGGTGCTGTCTCCTAGAAGGCACTTTTTCCATGTCTCAGACTAAAGAAAAAATATTCAATCTGAGTTTATACTTCATCTCTTCCAGGAGGCAATGTAGAATAATCTCCATGCTATAGAGATGGTACTAGTCAGCATTTTCTGCAGTAACAAGTGATCCAGGTAACTCAACACCTTATCCAATAGACACGTCTCTCTTGTTCAGATTGCCACTCCTGACTGTGGGTCAGTTGAATACATCTGCTCAGTTTTGCTCCACAGATCTCATTCTGGGACCCAGACAGTAGAGCAGCACTGATCAGAGATGGGCTATTCTCATGGCAGAACCAAACCACACAAGTCTTTAAAGCTTCTATTTATATGTGGTACTTCACACATCCACTCCCAGGTTACCGGTCACAGACAGCCACCTGGCCAAGTCCAGAGTTCTGGCTGAAGAGAAACCCTCTACCAACAGGGAAGAAAAGGAATAAATTGTGCAAATAACACAGTGTGCTCAGGACTGAGGTTGAATGCTTTCTTTTTAATCCCATTCACTGCAGCTATTTGTTGCATATAAGCAAGTAAGTTCGTAAATCTTCTGCATCTCAATTTTATTACCTGTCAAAGTAGGGCGTAATATTTATCTTAAATATCCCCAAGGAGGGATTAGGTGAGGTAATGGTTGTAAAGTGATTTCTACCATCCCTGGAACATGCTAAGCAACTCATAAATAATATTTTTATCAATGGCATTTAAAAATTTTACAATGATTCACCATGAGTTCTTCATTCGTTTGTTCCTATTCTACACATATTTTCTTCGTACCCACTGGCATACACCTAACTCCACTTGGCACAGACTGAAGCAGGTTGATTATCCTCAATACCTGACAAGTGCACACAACTTCACATTTGTAAGAAAGTCCTACATATGTTTCCCTCTTGGCCCGACTCCACTTCAATCTAAGGGGTCGACAATCAGCCCAGTAAAGGAATGTAATTAGTTTTGTGAAGTTACAATTGCTTTCATGGATGGAAAGAATAAGGTGGGGAAAGTTGAGACTGAAACAAAACAGGCTAAGAAGAAACAGAAGGGGAAGGTTGCAGGGCAGGAAGAGAATCTCACTTGTGGCCGAAAGTGCTGTTGGCATTTGTCTAGAAATGCTGCAGAAGTCACAGGGGTCCGCCAAGCAGCTGCACTTGAACTCGCTCAGATTTTCAAGTGAATAAGAGGAACAAGGAGCTGGATGGGTGAATCTGATATCAGATAACTCCCTTCCAGACAAAGGAGAAAAACAAGCAAAAAGATGTGCTCGCCCGCACAGTTCTCCAGCACGGTCTTGACCAGCTGATAGAACAGAACACCCACGGATTTCACTTCTGCCTTTGAGTCTGTGTGGCCGTGAGCAAAGGGTTCCACTTCCCTGAGCCTGTTTCCCCCACTGATGAGAGACAATAGCAGGCCCCGCCCCCTTGGTCTGTGAGATGACCTGAGATCTGCATGAGAAGCACCAGCCCATTCCCAGCAGAGGCCGCACAGGAAGAGCTGCTGGTTCCCTTTCCTCCGCTCTGCAGAAAAGGAACCTCTCTGCTCACCACACAGTGGGAAGATTCCTGTATGAGCTGGGGTCCTCAGAGAAACAGAATTATCGGGCTATACTCAGGTATACCAAGAGATTTACAAGGAAGCGGGTTATGCAATTATGCAGGATGACAAGGCCTAGAGGCCCAAGATAGCTGACTGTATAATTCCTATGTGAACGCCCTAAACTCAAAACCCAGAATTTGCCAGTATTTCAGTGTGAGTCCTGTATTAGTCAGCTTTTCACCACTGTGACCAAATACCTCAGAAAATCAACTTAGAGTAAGGAAGGTTTATTTTGGCTCATGACTCCAGCACAAGGTCAGTTGGTTCCACTGTTTTTAGGCCAATAGGGAGCAAGAAGTGTCATGGCACCAGGGCATGACAGTAAAACCGCACGTCTCATGACAGCCAAGAAACAGAGGAGGAAAGAACACTGGCACTTCTGAGCTCTGACACAGAGAAGAGGCCACAGACCAGACACGCTCCTGAGCTCATACCCCTGTGATCCATGCCCTTCACCTTGGCTCAATTCCTAAGTCTTCACCACCTCCCATGACCTCAACAGCAAACTGTCCTACTGACGGCATTAGAGCCTTCACGATCCACTCATCTTCTGAAAGCCTCATACAGAGGGGACACTTTAGATCTAAGCCATAACAAGTAAAAAAACAAGAAAATTTGAAGTTCCAGCCCAAGAACAGTCAGGAGGGAGCTCTTCTTTCTTATGGAGGAAAGCAGCAGCTTTCCATTCTATTTAGGATGTCCTTCAGCTGGTTGGATGAGGCTTGCCTACACTAGGGAGGGCAATCTGCTTTACTTAGTCCATAGATTTAAACCTTAGTCTCACAATAACATCCCATCAGAAACACCTAGACCAATGTTCCACCAAACACTTGGGCAGCTTGTACCCTGAGCAGGTTGAGGCATAAAATTGACCATCACAATTCCTGAGTCTTCTCTCCACTGCCAAGATCTTCAAAAAGGAGGGTCCCACCTTGCATGGAAGCATAAGTCTGAATCCTCTCTACTTTGCATCCTTGGGACAAATCATAGCAAGTAGAATCCAGAAGGTGTAGCAAACACCACAGCCATTTCCCAGAAAAGAAATCACTTTCTAAGCCTGCTTTCTACTCTGTTGAGACAGTAATGCCTTTGATAGTAATAAGGCACTGTAAGGAATCAAAAGATACAATGTGTAACTAATGTGTTGGGGACCACACACATGTGGTACAGGCCCTGTACCAGTTGAATTAGATGGCATGCATTCAGCTGCCAACAAATAATGGATAATCCAACAAACAATGGAGTTAAGAAAGATATGGTATCCCATCATCCAACACATATAAAGAATCCTAAATTTAGGACCAGGCTTCATTTACCCCACAGCTCAGCGGCATCAGCAGCATCCTAAATCAGACCTTTCTGTCCAAGCCATGGTCTCCCTGTCTAGATCTCTAAAGGCCCAGAGTGGTTCACCCTCCTCACAGGACAGTAACCACCACTGGAAAGAAGAGAAAGAGGAAGAAAAGGGCCATCCACTCCTTCATGTCACTCTCTTACAACAGGAAAATCATTCGCACACCCCTCCCCCCAGCAGACTCACCCTTACCTAGCGATGTGCCTTTGCCAAGATGAACAGCATCACTATGATTGTCCTGGGTGAATCCTGATTTACAGCTGGTGTTGTCACATCAGCCCCATCAAAATCAAGAGTGAATCAATAAAGAAGATAAGAAAGAACTGAATGAACAAACAAGAGCGGTCATCACTACTTTCTATGGGAACTTATTAAGGGCAGTATGTTATTATTAACATGACTAGGGAGAAAAGAAGGAAGGAATTAAAGAAAGAAACAAACAAAAAACAGAAAGAAAGAAAGAGGAAGGAAGGAAGGAAGGAAGGAAGGAAGGAAGGAAGGAAGGAAGGAAGGAAGGAAGGAAGCCAGGAAGTAAAGAAAGAAAAAGAAATACAATAGTAAAGAAAGGCATTAAAAAAGAGAAAAAGAGGATAGAGGAAAGGAAAGAAAGAAAGAAAGAAGACAGAAGGACAGAAGGAAGGAAAGAAGACGGCCTGAGGTAAAGAAAATGTCTGTCCCTTTCCTGCAGTATTGGCAAATACCTGTAATTCTAGGTCTCAGGAGGCTGAGATAGGAGGATCCCTGCAAGTTGAAGACCAGCCTGAATTACATAGTGAAACCTGTAAAGAAAAGCAAAACAAAAAAAGACCAAAAAGAAAGACATTTGTTCCTAAATGAGACAGGCCATTTTTTACTTAACAACTATGCTTCTAACTTGAGGCAAGAGAATCCCAGAAACCAGTAAAAATGAAGGAACATAAACTAAGAATCTCACTTCAGCAACCACAGTGAATTCTTAAGCAACGATATCAAACTGACATTATATGATCACCAAACAAGTTCTGGAGAGTTGAAGTCTCAGTAGTAAATAGTAGTTTATTATTAAGTCTCCTACTTTGCTCTAAAAGGTATGTCTTATTAATTTTGCATTATGCTTACTTAGTTTTGCTATTTGCTCATGAATAGTTTGTCTTTTGTTCGTAAACTTGGAGAAAACTGAGTTCTTCTTTCAAATCAAAGGTCTGTGGTCTTGGAGGGATGACGCCAGACTTCTTTCATCTGTTGTCAAGTACCCAAAGCCTGTTCACCATGGGGATATCTGACACACCTGCTGACCCACAGGGCAAACAGAATCACACAGTAGAGGCAAAAACTCTCAAAGATATCTGCAAAACCAAGTCAAAAAGACAAAGCTCATAGCAGTGCTTCATACTGCTAGTTGAATTAACAGATTCTTGAGTGCCATATGTAAACTATACCAAGAATATCACCCTCCTCAGCTCCTCCTGGGTTAGCACATGGACCTGCCGGGTTGTATGGTATGTGAAATGGTGGGTGGTTTGGTTGGTTAGTTGGTTACTTGCTAGTTGATTCCTACAATATCAGCTCTTTTCAGAGCTGATATTCAGACATCTATCGTGAGTGAAACTTACATACTTATCCATCCAGTCTTTCACTTCTTGTAGCAAGGCCCTACGCTGCACTGTGGACAGAGAAAGGGAAAGAGAGACAAAGAGAAACAGAATACCCAATTCGTGCCATAACTACAGTGGTAGAGACAACTAATATTGCTCTAGAGAAAAATTAGAATAGAGACGAAAGTCCTGCAAAAAGCAGGAGGCAGCAGATCAAATGGTCGGAGACTCATTCCTGGGGTATCCGCTGCCTGTTTGCACCAGCACTGACTTGTTAGTGACTCTGCAAGTCACTTATCCAATCTGTGCCAGGGCTGTGGCAGGAATTAAATGGAAATGAATGGAAAGTGTTTCACAAAGACCTGGGCCAGGATCAAGCACTCAAGACATGTCAGCTAGCACATTTATCATCCAGAAAGTCCAACTTGGGGAGAGGGAATGCACATAAACTGGACTGCAGAGCACAGGTCGGTGCTTGTGAGGCATGGCTGGGGGGCAGGGGAAGGAGCCTGGGCAAGAGCAAAGAGGGGAAGGGAAGACGCATGTGGAGGAAACCAGGGGAGGAGCCGGGTGGTTAGGACAGCTCTCCCCCAGCGGAAGCTCCCCCACTGACAGAGCTGCACAGGGAAGAAGATTCTTTCAGAAGAAAGTGGCGAGACGCTCCTTACGTAGCCACGGAGTGTGGTTGTAAGCCACGAGAGAAGCCCGTGTGGCTGACAGGAAAGGTGCAGGACAGTCGCATCCTCTCTCCTCGTATGTGTCTTCGGGCACATGGTGTCTCCCAACCCCCTTAACATGTCCTCAGAAGTGAAACAGTACAGACGTGGGAGCCCTGTCGTCAAGAAAGGCTAAGAGACACATGTGGGAGCGGACGCACCTCAGGCTGCCTTTTCATCCCTCCAGTCCACACCCTGCAGTCTGCCAAGAGTCGTCAGCCAAAACTGCTTTCTTGGGGGAAAAGACGCAAGGAAAAGCACTGCAAGTGGGAAATGGCATCATTTATACAATGTGTATATGGGCCGGAGGGTTAGCTCAGTGGTTCTGGCGTCTGCCTCGCAAGCACAAGGTCCTGAGTTTGATCCCCGGAAACCACGTACAATGTTGGGTGTGGAGACACGCCCACCAGCAATCAATACCACATACCACAGTGCCGGGCGTGGTGGCTCACGCCTGTCATCCCAGCACTCGGGAGGCAGAAGCAGGAGGATTGCTGAGTTCGAGGCTTGCCTAGGCTACATAGTGAGCTCAGAGCCAGCCTGAACTACAAAGCGAGACCCTGTCTCAAAAAAAAAAAAAAATGTGTACATGAAAGGCTGAAGTAAATGGTAGACAAATAAATACATCAATGGAAAAGTAGAGCGAGAAAATTTTTCTAGGGGAAAAATTTATTAATGAGGAATTAATTAGCTAAAAGAAAAGCTAAATAAGATAGATGCAGACATAGACATACTATGTCCAGATGGGAGACATGAAAAGCAAGAAATGAAAGCAGAGACGAACAAAGTTTGAAGTAACAGTGGGAGATAAATGACCAGCCATGGCTAAAAGGTGAAAGAGCCCAGATGGAAAGGGCTGAGACTAAAGACACAGGAGAAGCCTGATGCACAGCCTTGTGGTGAAATGTGGGACGCGTTTAACACAGAGGATGAAACCAAGAGAATTTGAAGAGAAATGAGAGGAAACGCTTGGGGTCGAGCCTGATGTGAGTCCCCAACACCCAACCCCAAAGCAGAGAAAGCTACGCCCGTTCACTCTAGCATCTCACTGTCCCCATGGTTTTCAGCCAAGTCGCAGCTTGCCAAGCTGGTTCTTCGTGTGGCTGTTAGACAGTTGTCTCCTCCCGCAAGGTTGCAAACTCTACCCATTTGCCCCTAAGACTAAGGGGCACACACGTGCTTGTCACTGAATAGCGACTTGTGGAATGGTCTAGGTCACATTGCAGTCTGAGTGTGTCACTGTCCAGCGACATTCCTGTGTCCCGTCTCCCTCCCTAGAAGACTGAGATGCTTGGGTGGGACCCTGATATTCCACCTTGCTGTGGCCAGGATCCCCCCATGCCTGGGCGGAGCTCCCTTGCCTACCTCCATGCCAATCACAGACTGGAGTCCGCTCGTATTCCTGCCAGCTCCTTAGTCCTGCCTGCTCGGTCCCATTATGGGATTCAATGGTTGCAGCACTTACCTAAACAAGACCACAGTCAGAGAAAGGAAGGCACTGCCACGGTTCCATGGCCCCAGCCTGAGAACCTCAGGTCCTCAGATTCCCCAGACGGAACACTCAGTCCTGTTCTACATTCCCCTCAGAGGGCACCCATGGAGGCAAGTTTTCCAAAATGGGTCCCTCTTGAACTCTAGGTGAGAGGCAGTGATGGAACCACAGAGACTTGTGACATCAGAAAGACACTGCTGTCCTCTTCCTGTCATTCATGACATCAGCTCTGGAGTCAAAAACATTAGTGTTTCCTCCCCAGCTCTGACACTCACTGGTTGGATGATCTTCAGCAATCTTGCTTTTTCTCTGCACCTCAGCTTCCTCCTCTTCAAAGACAGGTACATCCCTGGGTCTCAGGTGTGAGGAAGAAGCAAATCCTATTCATAAAGTACTTAGCACCACCCATGGGCCCCAGTAAGTGCCCCAAGAACTACCTTCCCTACCTGCTTCCTTCCTTCCTGAGATTCAGTGTTGAGGGAAATTTCATGAGTGCTAGGGCCATGTCTGCCTGGCTCACCACTGTATCTCCATACAGTGTGGGAGATACTCAGTGGGTACCTGTCGACTGAGTGAATGGATGGACAGGATGGATGAGGGGATAGAGGGATCAAAGGATGGTTGAGAAGTTTTCTATTCTGATTATGCTGGTGAATTGACAGGAGCTGTTAGGTTGTACGATGGATCACGTCAGTGTAGAATATATAACTGAAATGAAGCAAAGGAATCCTCTCTGTCACGTTACCAAATCCTTCATCCAGGAATTTATGGAGCCAACCTCACCATGTCGGGAACACGGATAACTTCCTAGTAGATGAATAGACTCTAATACTTAACATTGTAAGTTCTGCTAAGAACTCCAGGTCACCTGTCTGGAGAAGAAAGATAAGGATTTTTAAATTTAGTGTATTAGCATGTATAATCTGCCACCCAATGCCTTTGACTCTGAGAGAGATATTTTAATTCACTTCTTACCTAGTTGCCCTCTGAGAACATAGTTATTTCAGAAGATGTTAATGGAGAGAGATGATTACTATGTGGTTTCCATCTAGAATGTTTATACCACTTCATGTACAGTCTGTCTGCATCCCTATTGCCAAGATAAGCCCCTGCCCTGGAGGAAGTGTTTCCGGAATGACATGTGAGCAATAATATTTGTAAGTTTAAATCTGGCTACTCCTAGTGGTCTTCTCTGACACTTTCTGCAAACTTTCTACAAGCTCTGAGCTCAACATTCTCTTATTCATTCATTCATTTATTTCTTGCTTTCATCTACTTACTTAATCCACGCTAATTTAATACTGGAGTGTAGCAGTCTCCTTCATAGTAAAGATAGCTGCTAATTCTCTAATCTACTTCAATGAAAAGGTGCACTCTATGTGACCCCTATGAATCTGTACACGTTCTATAGCTCCCTTGACCAACAGCAATAGCAAAAATGATGCTAGGCTATTTTTCCTTTAAGAAACCAGCAGCTTCTATTTCTTGTGTACAGAAACAGTCTCTCTGGAAGCTCTGAACATCCTTGAAAGAAGTCCAACTACCCTGAGGTCACTGTAGGCAAGGACACCTGTCGGTGCTTTTGACAATATCTCAGCTGAGCCCAGCCTTCGAAGCTCTCCCCACCAGGGCACCACCCCTGTGAGTGAAGGAGCCATCTTGGAATTGGATCCTGCAGGCCCAGCTGCTGCAGCAGATGCTACACTGGTCAGTGATTGACCACCCAGCCAAGCCTTGCCTAAATTTCTGACACAAAAATCATGAATGAAAAAAACATGGTTTTATGAGCCATAAAGTTTTGCAGCACCTTGCTAAGTAGCAATATAGCATCAAAATATCTTTTCTACAGAGAGCATCAGGGCACACTGTGACTCAATCCAAAGTCTTGTTTCTGTTGACTTGTGTGTTGTTCACTTGAAGAACACATTCTGCAGATAAAATTCCAGAGAGAACCTAGAAAGAAGGAGGTGAGCAAAGATACACAGACTATTTTAAAAAGAGGAAATGAAAACAGCTACTACATACTACCATGTTCATGTGTCCGTACTACTACTAAAACATTCAAATTGAAACAAGAACCGGTATCTTTTGACCTGTAAAACTAGAAAGATTTCTTTTTGATAAAAATCATCCATCTCAGGGAAAAGAAGTAAGGCCTTGGAAACCTACATAGCCTCCCAAAAGAAATAGAAATGAGGTTCAATATTTCTGGAAAACAAACTGGTAAACTGTAGATCTGAGTATCCCTACAAAAATAATCTGACATGTGGACAAAGATTTACGCACAAAATACGTTCCTCGTGGTGTTGCTCACAACTCTTACATGGAAGGTAAGGTAAGAAAACCTTCCATGATGGGTTTCAGGGAAACTGGAACTCCCTCCACAAGATGGACTATTGTGTCACCATTGTAAATGATGCTTATGAAGTGTTCTTAACGACATGGAAAAATGCTTAATGGCATAACATTAAGTAAAAGAGCAAGATAGAAAAAGGTTATAAAGTATAATTTCAACTACTTTGAAAAGCATAAAAAGACTGGAAGGAAATACAATAAAATGTTAATAGTGTTTACCTGTTGGAGGTGGGATTATGGGTGGTTGTTCATCTTATTTATTCTTTGCTGTATTTCCGATAGTGGGGATGTATTACTTCTGTAATCCGAAATGGCTTTTCTTTCTTTTAATAAGAAAAGAGATGGTCAACAGTGGTAAATTTTCTGTGTAAGTTGAGAGTCGTGAAAATGGAGATTAGCGATCAGGGAGAATTTTAAAGCATGCCTGGGCTTGAAAACCTGTGATAATACAGACTTTTCAGTGTGCAGTTTACTTTTGTCCTCAACTGTGATGGGGACAATATTTGCTGAGTGCGTGGATGATGTAAACAGAGTCTGCTTCTACAGCAGAGCTTGATTTGATAAATAAACTCCACCTCACTCCCATGATGTAGCTCTGAGCTCCCCACAGGAGCCCAGCTTGGCAAGGAGAAACGAAAGTCCACCGAGGCAGATGGAAAAAGGTCAGAGTCCAGGTAAATTGTGCTCACACTCAAAGCGACAAAGCCCTTGAATTTCAAACACTAGGAATCTGCTTCTATGACCCTGTGGGCATCTGTTTTGGGGCTTTTTGTGGAAACTTCACACAGTGATATTTATGAAGAAAGAAATGAAAGGGCAGACTTCCCAAGAACTTAAGAGTTGTAGAATCTTGGGGTCACTGTGGACTCTGAAGATCATACTTCCAGTTCAAAGCATTGTTTTACTAACATGACACATATGCATGGAGAGCTACAGTGCCTTGTTCAAGGTCAGCCAATGAATCCACTTAGAGCCTGGGTCCCCTGACTTGCATTATTTTTCTCCTCTGTGCTCCTTCTTGTGGTCCTCACTGGCAGCAGCTCCCTGAAAGATGTTTAGCTTCTTTCTTTCTTTTTTGCTAAACTACTGTCTATATCTCCACGTGAGGGCACAGACTTTGTCTGCTGATACGTATAGGTACTCAATAAATTGGACAGATGGATGGATGGATGGACTGATGGGTTGGATAGATGGACAGACAGATGGAAGGACAACCTAAGGAAACAACAGAAAGACTGATTTTCAGAGTCATGTTAGCCTAGAATCAAATCCAAGCACTGCCACCTATTATTATTATTATTAATGATTATTATTATGTGACTTTAAGCAAATCACTCAACTTTTCCAAACCTCAGGTTATCCCATGTAAAATGGCATTGATAAAATCTCAAAAGGTTTTCTGAAAGTTAGAGATTATATACGTGTATGAAAGCTTTTCATAAATTCCTGACACCAGAATAATTACTAATACCATTTTTCCTCTTTCACCCAATGAAATCAAGTACATTTCTAATTACATGTTACTACCTTCACTTCTCCTCCCCATAAAACCAAGTCTAAAGCATGGCTATTGCCACTTGAACCTTGATGTGGAGACATTAATTTCATCCTGGCCTCAGATGTCCAAGTCGGATGAATTCATCTGCACATTCTGGCACAGTGCCTGCCCATACCATGTCCACAAAATAAGTGCCAGGTTAGCTCGGCAGACTATATTAAGAAGCATTAAAGTATTATTAGGTTCGGTGTTAATACCTACGGAGGACACAGAAAAGAACACATATTGTCTTTGCCCTTAAGTTTTCATAGAGAAGGAAGACATGCATGGTCAGCCAATGAAAAATAATACATCTATCTATGGTACCCAGGTAGGAGGAGGAGTAATAACAGCACAGAATGCAGGGTTAGAACGCAGTGAGGTCTAGACCTGCTCAACACTCTCTTGCTTATACAGCAATCCTCAAGAGCTGTGTCCCTGAACTCATGTTAGCAGCTCTCCTGGCAGTGATGTAGCACCTGCCATTTCCTCCTCAGTTTCTCCAGCTATTGGCCTGTGGATTCACCTTCCTCCAGGTTCAGTGGTGATGGCAACACATGAGCCTCAGAGAAGAGAGAACTTGCTGTCCAGGGAGCGGTAGGATGGCTCAGGGTGGGGGGTAACCCTTGGCCCTCACAGGGGAAACACACACGTGTCACTTGGGCCCCCAGTCACTTTCCTTGTCTACTTTGGACACACCATACACTGAGCTCAGACTCAGAGCCGTTCACAGATCAGACTGGCAAACAGCAGGCTACCTATTTACCACCCTTGAACCAGTCACTGATGTGAGATAAAATATAGGAGAGGTAGCCAGATAGAATGAAAAAGTGCACCTCAAGTCAGATGGGCCAGGATCTGACCTCTACAGGCACTCTTTTGTACCTTATTAATTTTATCTTATTTATTCATTCATATAAATTCTCCAAATATAGTGAAAATAAACTAGAAGTTCATATCAAAACAAAGATGTTTTCTGGGAAAGTCTCTATATTTCAAATTTAAAAGTCTGTTTTGGGGCTGAGGGGTATATCCCATAGGCAGAAGTCTCAGGTCAAAGAAGAAATAATGCTGAAAATTAGAGAAAAATTTAACTCAGTGATGATGAAAATTGTGCATGTAAAATCACATCAGAGGTATCTAAAAGCATGCATAGAGGAAAAATTGTAGCCTTGGTTTTTAGAGCAGAAAAGAAAATGGCTGCAAATAAATTATATAAGCTTCCATAGGAAGCAGGAAGAAAAAAAAAGAGCAGAGATTAATAAGAGGAAAAAACAAATTTCATGAAAGTAGATTAACAAAGCCAGTTGTTGGTTCTTTGAAGAGCAGTAGTGCTAAGTGTTTGATAAGCTTGACCACTGGGAATAGGGAGAGGAAGGAGCGCTAGGAAGCAACCCCCGTGTAAGAGTGACAAGGGGCCGGCATGCTGCAGAAGGGCTAAATCTAATAAGAGTGTCTTATACAGTTCAAAAGATACACAGTAGCAGGTACACGAGCTGAATGCAGTTAATAAAATGACGGTGCAGGCTGGAGGGTTAGCTCAGTGGTTCCGGCGTATGCCTTGCAAGTGCAAGGTCCTGAGTTCAATCCCCGGTAACCACATATAATGCTGGGCGTGGAGACTCATGCCCACCAACAATCAACACCGCATACCACAATGCCGGACATGGTGGCTCACGCCTGTCATCCCAGCACTCGGGAGGCAGAGACAGGAGAATTGCTGAGTTCACGGTGGCTTGCCTGGGCACCATAGTGAGCTCAGGGCCAGCCTGAACTACAAAGCGAGACCCTGCCTCAAAAAGCAAAAAAAAAAAAAATGATGGTGCTTGGGGATTCTTGTTAAATAGTGTTAGCTAGCCCTACCACAAAAAAATGACTCTGTAAGATGACAGGTGTGCTCACTGACTGCACATTATAATCATGTTACTATCAATATGAAAGTGATGCCATCATGTTACCACTTTAGCTATGCATAACAAAGTTTATTTTCTAAAAAGAGGATGCTATGAACACTCTGAGGCCAATAAGCTGGAAAATTTAACTGAATGGACAAATCCTTATAATAATACATTTTGCTAAAATTGACACCAAAAATACATAAATAACTTGACTACTATTTCCTATCTATTAAAGAAACTGAATTCATAACAGAAGCTTCCCACAAAGAGAGCCACAGTGCTGGACAAGGAGCTGAAAATAGTAAATTCAAAGAATATAAAAGAATAATGCCAATCTTGTACCAATTTTTCTAGAGGACATAAGTGCTTCCCAACTCGTTTTATTAGCCCAGTAAAACCTTGATGTCAAACCTGAAAAAATGAGTTGCTAATGAAGAAGAAAAAGAAGGGGGAGGAGGTGGAGGGAAGGAAGGAGGAGGTGAAATCCAGGAGGAGAAGGAGGGGAGGAGAAGCAGAGGGGGAAGAGAGAGAGACACAGAGACAGAGAGAGAAACAGAGAGAAACAGAGAGACAGAGAGAGAGAGATCCAATGAGCCCAGATGCCAAAATTCTGGCAAAATAACCAACAGGACTAGGTGGGTTGATTCATCTCCTCCGTTAAAACAGCTTATCACACGGCCACTCATGGGATCCTCTGAGCAAAGCTGAGCTTCAAGTCTTACCAGGAGACTGAGGGCTCTGGAAGGTCAGGTCGCTTTTGAATAAAAAATGGAAGAAATGGAACAGATAACAGGGGGTCACACCTGACTTTTTTTTTTTTTTTTTTTTTTTGAGACAGGGTCTCGCTTTGTAGTTCAGGCTGGCTCTGGGCTCACTAAGTAGCCTAGGCAAGCTTCGAACTCAGCAATCCTCCTGCCTCTGCCTCCTGAGTGCTGGGATTACAGGCGTGAGCCACCACGCCTGGCACTGTGGTATGTGGTATTGATGGCTGGTGAACGTGAATGTCCACGCCCAGCATTGTATGTGGTTTCCGGGGATCGAACTCAGGACCTTGCACTTACAAGGCAGGCGCCGGAACCACTGAGCTAACCCTCCGGCCCCACACCTGCCTTTTATGGGGAAGGGAAAATTGGGGAGCATATTGCAGGCCACACACCTGCACCTGGTCCTGCTCAGCCTAAAAGCAGAGCCAGCCTAGAAAAAGCAGAGTGAAACTGAGCCGGCCTGCTCTCCAGGAGCTTAAAAGGGTAGGGAACAGGGAGAAGGCGGCAGGACAGACTTCCGGTTCAGCATTTCTCTATCTGATCGCAGGCTTTAAAAAGCATTTCCTTTGATTGAATTAAATAACCTGTGCTCCCTCCCACCTGTGTTCTCTTCACTGCACAAGTGAAAATGGCTCTGAGTGTCGCAGATTGCAGGGCAGAGTTCGACAGGCAGTGAACGCAACCAAGGGAAGCCCACCCCGGGTCAGAATGAGATGGTCTCATCCCTTTACACAGGGCCCACTACGGAGAGAATCAGGGCCCTGCTGGGAAGAGGTGAGGAGCTATAAGCTGATCCCTGCCCTCTCCTCCGGGCTCTCAGGGAGGCTCCATCTGGGTGAGAGTCTGCAGGGACTCTGGCACCTGGAGACATCTCTGTGGACAGAGAGCTTTAAAATGAGAACTCCAGCCTTCTTGTCCCTGTGGGAAAGATTAGCCGAAGGCCCCTGGGGAAAAAAAGGTCTTGGGCTTTTGGCTCCTCCAGCCACTTTCAAGGGGATCCAGGCAGATCCTCCTGACTCGGGTCCGTGCTGACTCCACCGACTGGGTCCATGTTCTACCATAACTCCTCGCTGCCTTCCCAATCCCCAGAGGAGAGGACGTGGGAGCTCTTTGGAACCTCCTCAATCCCTGCTTTCTTCACGCAGTCACGCACTGGATTCCTCACTCATTCATTCTACAAAGAACTTCCTCAACCAACAGAGACGGTAGGCGCTCAAGTTTGCAAGCTCCACCACTTCCTGTCAAGTCCTTTACACCAACTGCGCGGCTCCCTGTGAGCCTCGGTGCCCTCAACTGTAAATGGAGCTGACTTCAAAGACCACACACGAAAGGTGGTGAGAACTAACTTATGCATGAACCCTCCATGAAAGGCCTAGCACTTAATTGGCTCGAAACAGGTTCATCTCTTTCCTCTCTGTTGTACACAGGCACTGGGATCACAAAAGTCAATCAGATGTTTTTCCTGACATTAGGAAGATCATAATATAATGACGATAAAACATCCGCAGGGGATTATAGTGTATCAGTGGAGAGTGAAGTGTTGCACAAGTGAACCCAAATGCAAGGAGAACGTAGAGAAGGAAGAGCTGACCTGCCCAGAATTAACTCCTAGAGGACTTGGCCTTTGAACTGGTCCCCCAGTTTGGTGATGAGAGGTGGATGTCGGCACTGGGGCGTGAGAGAGGCGGCCCTCAGGCAAGTGAGTGGGTGGACCACCGGAGCTGAGGTGTGGAATCGAGTCCCAGCGTGAGGCGCTGCAACCCCTCCTCCTCAGACGGTCTCTCCGAGGAAGTCGGCAGAGAAGATGCTGAGAGCCTGCGGACAAGACCCAGTGCCAAGGCTCCAGTCTGGTCCTCAGTCAGGGTTAGCCACACTGCAGAAGGCCAATGATGAGCACCCCTTAGGGTTTCCAGGTGGGTGCGTCTTTAAGGTAGTATCTTCTCTTTGCGCCAAAGCGCAGGAGGCACTGCACTCACACCCCTCACTGTACAGCATGAACCAACAGCCCTTCCCAGTTGCTACAGAGCCTTGTCCTCGGTTTCCCAGGAAGCGATTTAAACCCGCCACGCGCCACCCTCCAAAAGGTTCCGAGTCTGGGGATGTGGTGAGGATCGAGCGCGTCCCCACCACTCTGCTCTTCCTGGGGCTCCAGGCCACTGACAACCCCACCAGCACCCATGCCAAGAAGAAACCAAGCCCTCGGCCTGGCACCCCATTTTCCTTGCCCCGCTCAGCCAGGCGTCACTAATCCCCGCTGAACTTCCCTCTACATCTGTGATATCCACGTGCTTCTGTCCACCACCACTGCCCTCCCGTGGGCTCAGTGCCCAGCCCCTCAGCCAGGAAGGTCTGCCCTACAATTCAGATTGTGCCACAGCCTGGACCAACGCTCTCCTGGCCCCATTCTCCTGGGACAAACCGCAGACTCCTCCAGAGCCTGAAGATGCTCCCAGACTGGTCCCAGCAGCAGCTCCAGGCTCACCTTGCCACCCCTCACCCACCCCTTCCCATCTCGCCAGAGGGCACAGCTTCTAGTTCCTGGAAGGCACCGTGTCCTCTCTCATGCTGGGCCTCGTACACCTTGTCTTTATGCCTAGGACCCCATTCCGCCCTCCTGATCCAGCCCCTCGCCCACGGGTTTTGCCTTTGACAGTGTCTTATGAGTTGAACTGCTCGCTTCCACATTTATACAAAGTCCCAGTACTCCCCAGTATTTATAAACATATTTGGAGACAGGGTCTCTGCAGCTTATCAAGTTTAAATGAGATGAGAAGTGTGGGCCGCAATCCCATATGAAGTATCCTTTCCTGGCATCTTCATAAAAGGGAGAAAGTTGAAGGTGCACACAGAAGCCAGAACACAAAGGCAGGGATCAAGGCAAAGCATCTAGAAGACAAGGGACATCAAAGATCCCCAGCAAACCACAGCTGAGAGAGGCTGGGCCAGATTCTCCCTCACAGCCCTCCGAAGGCGGCCACCCTGCGGACACTTTGATTCTGAGCCTCCAGCCTCAGAAACACCGGAGACCGAGTCGCTGTTGTTTGAATCCCCCGACTTGTGCTCCTGGGGGAGGCAGTTCCAGCACACCACAGACCCCACCCGTGAATCACTCATCAGAGCTCATCTTACACCGGCGTCTCTCTTCCCACAGGGGCCCTGACCCCTACTCTGCTCCCTCGGTGGGCTGGTGTCTGAACTCTCACTCCAGAAGCACTGGCGCGTGTCACGAGCCCGTCACGCCGCGTGGTCTCCGGTTGGGTGGCCGCCTCCCTCGCCAGCTGCTCCTGAGCACCGTGGGCACAAGCATCACGTCCCGACCCGCTGCGTTCCGGGATGAGAGGCCTCGCTGTGTATTTGCTAGATGAAAGAATGATCGAATGAATGTGCAAAAGCTGATAATGGCCAGAAATCAGACCGCACAGCCGAAAAGGATCACCACAGGCTCAGATACGCAGTGGTCTCAACGATGTGGGAGACTCGGGCTGCAGTGGGGGCAGCTCTGAAAACGTGGCGCAGGTCGGCGGAGCTGTGTCCAGTCGGGCACTGCCCATCCTGGTTCTGAGAGGACTTGGAAAGAGCGTAAAGTGGCTTGGGGTGGGGGGCACCTCACAAAGGGCAGGGGCGGATGAGGGCTCCGTGTGGCACCGGGACTCCCCGGGAAAGGAAGGCTTCATCCGAGTTCAATTCAGCTTCCAATCAGCAAAATCCAGAGTCTAATCATTTTATTTGAAGTACTAGGAATTGAACCGAAGGCCTCACACTGAGCTACATACCCGGAGAGAGACTGTGGGAAATATGACAGGATCGACTCCCGGTTGCATCAATAAAATGGAAGAGGAAGAGGAAACAGAGGTAGAGTAGGAAACCGCAGGTTAAAATAGTCAGCTCATCCACCTGCATGATCCACAGTCAAACATCCAGCTAGAAGAGGCAGGGAAGCGTGGACATGGAATGGATATAAAATCAATATATTAAAGAATGATTAGTAATTTCATTTAGGTGAAGTCATGTTCTTGATGTTTCAGTCCTTATTTCTGGAATCACTGAAGTATTTGCTGATGAAAAACGTCTTAAAAATACATTTCCTGTCTATACGCATCTCCCATGACCTTTGGCCAGTCACACCAGCTCTTTGAATCTCAGTTTGTTCACCTAGGAAATGGGCATCGCAGTACATCATGGTAAAACACCGGGCACGTGACCAGGGTCGGTGAAGGTCAGGAATTATTAGACCAGTCCTTGCCTGCCTGTTATTCCCCTAGAACGCAAGGTCTCCCTGACTCTGCAGCCCCGGGAGTGACCCCTTCAGCGGGATCTCAAAGAAGGAATCTGAATCGCCACGGGGAGCTCACCAAGAGCTCAAAGCAAAGCTCTCTCTGGTGAGAAGGGGTATCCGTGGGTGAAATCCCCTCAGCAGCAGGTCACCGCCCCACTCCCTGGGGCCCCTGAAAACCCAGCCAATCTACTCCCCAGACAGGACGTGGACAGCCCTGAGCAGTAGCCAGACTGCTACTGTGGTTATAATTACATTGGGATTTTTTTCATCTTCGGGAGCCGCTCTGCTCTCACCCTTGGGTCATTTTAACTGTCAGGTGGTCCCCGGGGTCACAGCACTTCTCAGAGAGCCTTTGATTAAAATCCAGTGAAGCTGAAAAACAAGCCAGATTTGTAGGAGAGGAATCCCAGCACCGCCTCAGGGAAGCCAGCCTAATCCACTCTCCACCAGGACAAGACCAGCACCAGCAGGGGCCTTCGGACTGTGGCGCTGGACTACACAAGCCAGGCCCGCGAATTTCCTCCTCCCACTTGATTATCCAGAGTAGGTGGCTCCCTGCACGCCTCCCTCTCCCGGAGCACCCCGAAAGTCCCTGCTCTGCTCCCTCTGGCTCTCTAGAATAAACCATCCCTCTGCCCTTCTCACTGGAATGTCACCCCACTATCCCGGGGCCCCCAAAATCGTATTTCCATGATAGTCAAATGTGACCAGCCTCAAATACAGAAGAAGTAACTCCTCTTCTCCCACCACTCATGCCCTTTCCAACACTAACCACTAACCCATCCTCCCTCAGATTCCTGGACAGTTCGAGGGAAATAGGAATCCTATCTTAAAAATGAACAGTATAGAACAAAACAGAATCAGAGTGGGGTGGCCCATGAGGAAGAGTTGGAGGAACTGGGAGTGGAGAAAAGGAGTAGAAAAATAGTAATAATAATAATAATAATAATAACCAGCACCTGATGTTCTTACTTCCTGGGCATCAAGGCAAGTGCTTGGTCTTTGAAAATAAAACAGACGCCCTTTATTTGCGGGAGATACACTCCAAGATCCCTCTTAGATGCCTAAAATTGTGGATTTTACCAAATCCTATAGGTACTATGTTATTTCATTCATATATACATGAATATATATGTATATATATGAATGTCCCCATATATATATAAATGTCCCCATATATATATGAATGTCCCCATATATATGAATGTCCCATATATGCATATATATATGAATATCCTCATATATATATGAATGTCCCCATATATATATGAATGCCCCCATATATATATGAATGTAATATATATATTTATATATATGAATAATATATATTACATATATATTACATACATAATAATATGTATTACATTCATATATATATAATTCATATATATGACATACTATATAACATAATTCATATATATTATATATAATGACAAATTAGCAAGTTAGAAGGAAACCTAGTGTGGAGAAAATGGCTACTGAAAGGTTTACCCACTCCTTCCTTACAGTGA
>PVIC010017467.1:0-32760 GCA_004025085.1 Thryonomys swinderianus
GGGAGGGAGGGAGGGAGGGAGGGAGGGAGGAATTGGATGCTATCTTGTGCCACAAACAAAAATTAACTCAAAATAGATAAAAGACCTAAGGAAACACTACCTGAAACCATAAAGATTTTAGAAGAAAATGCAGAGAAAATCCACTGGTACTCTCTTTAGAAACAATTTTTTGGATATCACATCAAAATCCCAAACTACAAAAATAATCTGAGGCAATACCAAACTAAAAAGTCTCAGAACAAACCACAGAATAAAAGGCAATATATGGATTGGGAAACAATCTTTGTGATCCATATATGGCATAAAGAATTAATGTCAAAATGGCATAAAAACTTCATTCAACTCAATAACAGAAAACCAAATAACTTGATTTAAAAATGACCAACAGTCATGAGTAAAGGCTGACATGTAGCTCAGTGGTGCTATGCCTACTTGGAAGGACCAAGGTCCTAAGTTCAATCCCTGATATTGGGAAAAGAAAAAAAGAAAAGATATTGAGTAGACATTTCTTCAAAGAAGATATTAAATGACTAGACTGTCCATAAAAGATCAAAATCATTAATTATTAGAGAAATTAAGTGAAAACTACTAAAAGAAACATCCCTTAGTATGGTAATTGTCAAAAAAACAAGAGATATCCTGTATTAATGAGGTGTTAAAGAAAATTAACTTTGAACTTATTGAGAAAATAAACAGGTGTAATAATTATAGAAAATGTTACAGAGATTTTCAAGGAAATGAAACAGAACTACCATACAACCTGGAAGTCTTTCTTCTGGATATAACTCAATGGAAATGAAATTGCTTACTTTGTAAAGATATCTGTACTCTCATATGCATAAAGCATTATTCACAATCATCAAGATAGAGAAAGAAACTAAATATCTACCACAAAGGAACGGATAAAGATAATGTTGTATACATATATAAGGAAATACTAGTTAACTCTACATAATTGAGGTTTTGCCATTTACCGCAATATGGACAAACTTTGAGGACCTTGTGCCCGATGAAGTAAGCCAGACACAGAGTGGAAAATATACGATCACACCACAGTGTGGAGTCAAGGGAAACAATGCCAAACAAAGCAAGGCAGAGAATAAAACAGTAGCTGCCTAAAGCCATGAACTAAGGAAAAGAACATGTAGCCCAAGGGTTGCAAAGTAGCAAATATTTAGGATGACTGCCAGAGATCACAGGTATAGCATAAGCACTGTAATTCTCTAGTGTTGTACTCTACTGGAGTTTTTTTCTAAATGAGTAGGAAAAAACCTTGCTATAATCAAAGGATAAAATGCAAGTTAAAATAGACAAGAAAACCCTTTAAATTTGAGGCAAAAAGTCATGCTCTAAAAGGACAGCAAATCTGTCTCACTGGAAACGGGGCTTTGAAGGAGAGGATACAAAGCAGTCCAGTGGGGAAAAAGGTAGAAACTATCCAGAACGTGGGAAAGCGATACTTTTCTTCCAAGAGTAAACTATGCATATAAAGCAAAATGTGATTTGGCATGGTCTGAAGTAACACTGGGAAGAATAAGAAACAACAACTGATGTTAATAAGCTTCTTTACATGACACAAAAATGCTTTGGGTGATAGACAGATATAAAATGTAATGATAGAAATTCCACTAGAGATCTGCAATAAATTATATTTATACTATACTCATCGTGCAATAGAATTTTCTTGGAGTTATCAGGGGGTGGGGGAGAATTAACCTAGGAATTTGATGGCTTAAACGTGGTTATGAAATCGAATGTAGATGCAATCAACCTTGGCCACGTGAAAGTTGAAGCACAAATGACAAGAGCTAGGAGGCAAGAGTGGGAGGAAAAGCTGAAGAACTAAATTAGAATGAGGATGAAATATGGATAAAAAATCGTGTTGATAACAGGGAGTACAGAGATAATAAGTTCACAAATCAAGAAACAGCAAAGTAAGACTATTTTAAAAATAAAAGGCCATACACATTTTTCTTATGTTGTCTGTTAACTTATTGGAGTTTTAAGTCATGTGTGTGGATTGATTTGATAATAACTTTCAAACAGTGTAAGTACTGTTATTTTATACAATGTAAAGTTTTGAAGCTTGCTTGTGCTTGATGTTCACATCCTTTTGACAACAACTTATTTGACAGCAATTGCAAGACACTGTCAAGTATAAGATGCATCTGAACTTCAGAGAAATTAAAAAATAAAACAGAACCGTGTGCCTTAGAATCAACACGAGTCAGTCAGATTTCGTTTAGACAGATGTCTGTAATTACCCACAATAAAATGTAGCAGAAACTACTGCAAAGAGCGAATGATAAAGTACAATGGTCCATCTCAGAGACGGGCGTGTGAGGGGCCTGTCAGGCTGTGATGGGCAGTAACGCATCAGTAGAGCACAGCCCTAACTCTGGCCAGTCCTACTCACGTCAACACTGTTAATGAAAAAGGCCTCAGTCTCTAAAGTGATGCGATAAGAAATCCATACATATTGAATGGCTAGTTTACAACTAGGTGATGAAACAAAAGAGTTTCATTATCCACTTAGATAAGACAAAGATTAACCTCTTCTGAGAGCCCTAAAGAAAATTCCCCTAGGTTGTCCTCTGCACGACATAAATTTCCAGTTAGTAAAATGATTTTGCTGTACTGAATTAACATCGTAAATATTTGCAACAGGAAAAATATGAGACATAAAATCTCTTCTGTTCATGGAAGCTATTTTCCAATCGACATGATTTGCCTCGGCAAAATTTGTTATATAGTGATGGAGAGCTTGAAAAGATCCAATCCTTCATCCTTTTCTGATAGACTTTGGCGGGCTAAGTGTCCACACAAAACTATAGAACAGGCCGTGTGGTAGTTTGGGAGCCATTCTTCTGGGGATGAAATCTTCAGGTATGGTTGAAAACTGTTCAGCTGTCTTAATAGTGTTTTAGAAATAGCCCAGCCTTGTTCTCCCTGGAGAAGACAAAGACTTACGCTGTAGTGGACGATCATATATCATTGTCCAGTAAGCAGCTGCAGTGTAGAATTTGATAATAACATTCAACAGATAGAATTTGATTTGACAGTCAATAGATTTTGAAAGTCTGCAGAGGTACATAAAAAACCATGTTTAACATGCGTTTGATGATAAAATTAGTGCCATCTGTGTTAACTTTCCATCACTGGAACAAAATACTTGAGATAACTTAAGAACAGGAAAGATTCTGGCTGTGGTTCACCCTGTGGTTGGCTGGCTTCAGTAATGCTCATAGGTCCTTGGTGAGGCAGACATCATGGTAGACAACATTTGGCCTGGAGCTGCTCTCCTCATGATGGACGTAGAACCGAGAGAGCAAACAAAGAGGAAGGGCTGGGCTCTCAATGTCCCTTTCAAGGACATGTCCTTAATGACCTAATGTCCTGCCCCTAGGCTTTCATATTTCCTCTCTATTATCTTATTTTTAAAATATTCTCTTTTAAAATTTGTATTCATTGACTCTTGTTTCTTGATCTGCGCATCTAGTAGAAATACAAAGTTTTTCCTTTTGTTTATGTGCAATATCAATTAACTTTCACACACTAAAACAACCAAATAACTAGAATGAATCTTTGTATTTTTAGAAGAATATTTCTGGGTTAAATTAGTTGTACCATTTTAAATGTAGCAGTAATTTATGAATTAGAATAGGGTGTAATTTTTGATAGATTTATTTGATTAGCCAAAATTATATAAAGCTGATATATTTATTTTTATGGCTTTGAAGTTATATATAATTAAACACATCAATTTTATTAGTTTAGAAATGTTATCTGAAACTATACTTTTTTCAAGGGAAGCTCTATAGATTTAATTTGGTATTTAAAATAGAGTTTTAAAGTATTTAAAAATAAAATTATATTCACAATATAAATTTATTTTAAAACAAGCAATTATTAATCTTTCACAACAATTGGTACATATTATCTATAGTTATAGTTTACTGGCATATATTTATTTATGAAAATATGGTAATAGGGCAATATGGATTTCCAACTTATTTTTGTAATAATTCTTTGAATATCAGCAGCTTTGGGGATACTGCCTTTTTATTCTAGGTGCTGGCATTCATAATATATTTTTCTTATCCATTATAATGAATGTTTAAATGTTATCGATTTTGTAAGAGAGCAAGTCTTATATTTTGTTTTCTTTACTAAATTATTCATTTTGATATTTTATATTTTTTCCACTCCTTGTTCTTGCATTCTTTATAATTTTGGAGAGTTAGTTTGCTATAATTTTGACTTTTTGAGATGATTGCTTTTTTCTTTTTCACTTTTCCATTACTGATGACTTAATATCTAAATTATAGATAATTTAAATATCTAGATGAAACTCATATACAGTGTTGAAAAAGATTTTGATGTCGTTTAATTTAGTTGTAATGTTTTCTAATTTTCGTATGCCTTCTTTCTGAGTCATGTGTAATTTAGAAATGTATACCTAATTTATAAACTGTTAAATATTTTTAATTAGTTTATAGGTGTTTAATGTGTTTGTATTCAGAGTTATTTTGTAGGATTTTAGTTGACTTTGCAAGGAACAATACAGAATATATTTTACTCAGTACTTTCATATTCACAACTCTCTTTCAAGTACAACTTGTGCAGCTTATCAAAAGAAGGTGCTAAAATTAAGAGTGCGACATTTGGCATCAGGTAGACCAGGGTTTAATCTCCAACTGTGATGATTACTGATGGGCTTTGGAGAACCAGCCTACCCTGATGGCCTCTGTCCACACACCCAAAAGAGGGACAGAGAGTTGCTTCATCGTGTTATTCTGGAGACTGTAACTCATATGTTCATAATTCTTCTGACATAGTAGAGACAGAATAAATAATTTTAGTAGTACTCACAAATAATAAGTTCAGGTCTTTCGAGTTATTTTCTTTTGTTTTGAGGAGCGCTGGGATCAAACCTAGGCCTTTGTGGGTAGCAAATGCACTGCACCACCAGACGGCTCCCCCAGACAAAATAGCAAGTACTCTTTTGAGACACACACAATATCTTTTCTTTGGTTCATGCTACATGTACCTAGTGGCAGAAAAAGAAAAAGATTTGCTTTTCTTTTTCTCATACTATGAAGAAATCCAATGAGAATAATTTTTAAAAAATGATGTCATTGTACAAGTCTATGTCACTAACTCTTGTCAAAAAGTAGGACTTGGAAGTAAAGTAAAAGTACAAAAGCAAACCCCTAATTATTTTTAATGCAAGGGTACGGAAGTAGAGAAGATTAGAAATTTTCCTTTCAAACATTTTCCATTTACCACAGATTCATGGAGCTCTAAATTACAGACAGATAATTTTCGTTTTGCTGCTATTTCTATATGGATCTGTTTTTTTCTTAAGTAATATTGGAGGAATAGTATTAGAAAGTATAAGAAGCTTTTATTCCAAATGCTTCATATTCAAATTATGATTAGAATGAAATCTATAATTACTGTTAACATGATACAAAAATGATTTGAGTGTTTTCAAGGGATAAACCAGTAGCAAAGTTGAAAATTGAAACAAAGAAAGTCCTTATGTACTTTTAAGCAATGGTTCTATAATATATGAGGATTCAGATTTTTCCTTCTGAACATACTCCATTTATTACAGATCCAGATGGCTCAGAATAATAGTTCAAGTATACCGTCATTTATGTTGTGATAAAAGAGAGCTCCCTACCTGTCTTTTATCTACATGGCCAGTAACTAGGAAATATTATTTTGTAAGTAAATTAATTTTTATAGTGGTTCAATGATTCTTTGAGAGACAGTCAAATCTAACCCCTGAAGGGTTAGATTCTTTGTCATTTTTCAAGGCATTTGGATATTATTTATATGTAATGAATTCCACTGAAGATCAAATACTTCGCAGTTCAGTCTACCAGATTAATATCTCCTCCTCTCTTATATTTAATCATCTTTTATGCAACTATTTCTTTTTCTCACACATACATGTCTCACTCCAGAATCATAGAATTACAGTTTATGATAAGCTCATAACTTCAATGTTTAAAAGAAATGGCAGCATGTATTGACATTTATTTCACAATGACTATGTTAAGTATTATTTATGCAATTTTTTATATAACTCAGCATCTTAGAGACTAGAAGTATACTAAGATCAGGATCATCCCTTAAGTATGATGATCTGCCAATCAAGTACGAGTGGAGTTGCTGGGAGGCCTACAAATTGGAATCAATGTGTTAAATCTGGATCATGATTTTAAAAGACTGTGCATAGAAACTCAAGAATTTTTTTTTTTTTTTTTGGTACCAGCAACCAAACTAGGACCCTTGTACGTCCAAGGTTGGCATGGTACCACTTGAGCTAAATCCCCAGCCCTCAAGAAAAAGAATTTAATACTGTTGTATGGAGAAAAAATGAAGGTCCAGGTGAAAATAGAGATTACCAGTTTAGAGTATGCCTAATTCTAATCCTTTCACATTGCAATATTGTGTACAGGAAGTAAAAATCTACAGAACCAGAAAAATACGAAAGTCACAGTCAGTAGACATTTGAAGTCATTTTTGTCCACTACTTAAACCAGTGTAGGAACTCACTCTGGGAAAAGATTTAAAAGCAGGTTAATGAACTCAATTAAATAATAATGGTTTAGTCATTTATGCTAAGACCAGTAACCAGTATGAAACAACTGTTGCAGCAAAGAGTGGTTGGGAAAGAAAGCCAGTGAACTGGATTTTTGAAAAGATTCTTCAAGGAGTTTACTGAATAAGCAAGACACTAAAGCAGGTCGCTCCAGTCCATTCGGTGGCAGAGAGGGAACTAAGGGCAGAAAATGGACGAGGTGTGAGAGTCACTGGCTAAACCAAGCCCACCTCGGACCAGTACAGAAAAAAGAGCAGAATCAGGCACGTCATATATGTCTTAGTGGTATCTTCCCCAAATCTCATGCTATTGATATTAAAAAAGAAAAATCCCGAGCACATAACAAGGGCCATGTGTATAAGGCTTCAGTATTGGATGTGTTGAATTTGTGCTGCCTGTAGGTTATCGACAAATGTATGTCTGTTAATTAGATAAACAGCATAGAAAATCTAAAGAGGAGGCCATGTTCAGTCGACAATCCATAATACAATAGACTATATTTAATAAAATAATCATAGACACATGAATACACACACCTCTTACATCTCAATAGTTCTACCATATGTTTCTGGCTTTTAAAAATCCTCAGATGGAATGGAATTTTGATAATTAATCATACATGGATTTTCCACATTTGAGAAATAGCTGGAAATTCTACACCTTTTTTTCTTCTTGTAATAGTTATCCACTTACATCAGGATATACTGTCAATTTTCCTCTAGATCTATCCTTAGATATATACAGGAATATTAACACCATTATCATTAAATTAATGCATCTTCTATTAAAAGTAAGAGATATCTAAGAGAACATGTATTTGTATGTTGCACCAGGGATCTAAAACTAGTTTGTTGTTGTTGTTATTGCTTCTTTTGGCAAACTCTAAGAAGATATATATTTATATATAAAATTTATAATAATAGCTGCATTTACCCATACCACTGGAAACATACTAGTTATAAAATCAGCAAATAAAAGAAATGCTGAGCTTTCAAGTTCCCACAGCAACAAGATGCTCATAGCCAAACTGAAAAGGGCTTAGCTAGAGATGTGCCTGCACTGGGAGTTGAAATTCAATAAGCTGAGGTTTCTATTGAACCGTGAGAAAACGGAGTGTCTATGTTTCTATGAAACATGCTTTTTCTTAAGACGCACATGTTCTTAATCTAGGAACTGTAGCTACTGAATTGCACAATGTGAATTTAATCAGTGAGATAGTGCAGTAAATTAAAAACAGTCAGTAAATCAAATATATAGACAAAAGTAAATCTTCAGATTATAGCAGCTAATACATATTCAAAAGCTTAGCTTCAAGCTCTTACAAATTTAAATAGAAGAAGAGAATGTCTGGCTTTGATACTAAACATTTTCTACAGACTATGGACAAATGTAATCATGTAGAAAGAAGATACTAAGAATGCTTAATTACAATTTATATATTATACATTGATTGGGATAAGTGTTTTAATCTCTGTACCTCACACTGATACAAAGAATATGACATGCTATCGAAGGTTGCCCATAAATATCAGTAGAATAAAGGCCCTGAAAGAAATATAGAATACTTTGTTTAATGATATAAAAATCAAGATAATGAACAAGGAAGAGCTCAAAATAGTTTAAAACTATTTTATTTATCTATAATATCTCAATAGAGGTAATGGTAATGATAAAATAAAACATCTTATCAATGTAATCTTCAATAGTATAAAATGAGAATCATCTACCACAAAAATTCTAAGAGGAGGCTCTCACTTCAGTATACTTTGATTCTCAGAGGAAAAAATAAATGAAAAGAGCATCTATCTACGTCTGACCATCTTTATCAAGACAGAGTCAACTGAGTCAAATAAGTAACTGATATTATTCTTACTTTTCAATTAATCCTAACACCATGTTATTATTCTAAGAATGACTATTCCAATATTCCAAGCAGATTGAAATAGCTGTAGTCCTTAGCTATGGTTGTGTAAGTTCTACTAAATGATGTTTTTGGTTTTAGTAAAGCTCATATAATCATGGATTTATTTTTAATTGGTTTTGTCAGTGCATCTTATACTACATTTTGATCACATTCAACAATGAGAATTTGTACCATCACATGACATATTATAACCATAAATTTAACAGATACTATTTCAAACAAACCCTAAAGGTTTTTTTAATTCCCAAAAGCACCAGATTGAAACACCTATTTTGTCCTACAAAATTTCTAATGTACAGAGGCTTTAACCAACTAAGGTAATAGAATCTCATTTCATTAAGGATGTTGATTATCGCACCTCTATATGGCATCAATAAAAAATGCAATTTCAAATTTTAAAAAAGTCATTTATAATAAGGATATTAAATAAAATAGGTTTAGATTTAACAACATAGGAGCATGATCTGTGTGATTAACACCACAACACTAACGAAGGACAGAAAGGTAGATTTAGATAAATGAAAAGACACCATATTTGAGAATGGAATAATTTTAATCCATTATGTATGTATGTATGTATGCATCTATTTATTTTTGACATAAGGTCTTGCTTTGTAGTTCAGTCTGGCCCTGAGCTCACTATGTAGCCCAGGCAAGCCCTGAACAATCCTCCTGTCTCTGCCTCCAGAGTTCTGGGATGACAGGCTTAAGCCACCACGCCCAGCACTATGGTATGTGGTAATGATTGCTGGTGGGCATGAGTCTCCACGCCCAGCATTGTATGTGGTTTCCGGGGATCAAACTCAGGACCTTGTGCTTGCGAGGCAGGCGCTGGAACCACTGAGCTAAATCTGTGGCCCTGGAAGTCTTTCTGACCCAGGCTTGTACTGTAATTCAGTGACAATTCCTCAATTAGAATGAGAAAACTAACAAAGATTGCTTAAAGTGACATTTTACAGTCTTGGATTATGTTAATTTCAAGCATACATGCTCATGCCAGAATTGGTTGAGTAACACAAATGTCTGAAAATTCTGAGTTGGTTTCTGTGTGACACTTTAGGCCTTTATGACCATATAGATAACTATACTGCTTCCTCTAGATGCCACCAAATAAGAAAAGGGGAACAAGGCAGTGCAAATATGCAATTGTCTGTGCTCGTACTTTTTTTTAATTTATTTACTAAAGAGGAAACAATTTCCAAGAATCTTCCTTTCAGTTCTCATTACAATCACAGTATGTCAAGAACCAACTTATACAACACTAAGAAATAGGGTTTTAGCATTATTTACATTAATGAGAATTCATCCTTGAGACTGTTTAGGGGACATCTTTGCCTGAGAAACCAGCCATACAAAACACAACGTGGGCGCTAGAAAACAAAACAAAAATGATACATAAACAGTAAAAGTTATCACAGGTGAGTAATTATTATAATCTTTTTTTAACTGTTTCTCCCTCTTGCCACTTTACAGACTCTAAATTAGGATCCATTTCTTGCTCTTCAGAAATCTCCAAGTCTTAGCAGTGTGTTCCATAGCCTCCAATCCAATGTGCCATCTAAAGGAAACTAGTCAAAGGCTCCTACTCAACACGTGTCTAGGCTTTCTCTAGTCCGGTGCAGGAATTCCTGTCTGCTCATAGTCTTGACATTGAAATCCTTCTCTCGCGAAGTGATAAAGTGACCCTCTCAGGCTCTTTGGGATGGTATTTTGTCCAGTACTGCCAAAGTCTTGGCCCTGGCTCTAGATAAAAGCAGTCCGTTGCTCTATGATACCTAGTTTGAAGCACTCCGTCTTCTTATCACCTGTGACATTTAATGAGGTAAGTAGAAGTTTTAGGCTGCTTCTACATCACACAGTCCTATGTAGTTACTCAGTGTTATCAACACTTTTCAGACACAGATTCCCTACCTCTAGGTGACATTACACTGCAGCACGTGGCAAGTGGGGAAGAAGGTAACAGATTTATAAATCTTAGAACTCTGCATTTTGAGTGCCAGGGAAACACACGCATACATGAACACACAAAAGAACTTATCAAAGGTAATGACAATCTAACTTGACTCTTAAAGGCCTTCGTTGGTTTACTTTGGTTTTTGCTTGTTTGGTTGGTTTTGTTTTTGTCTTCATAGTACTGGTGACTGAGCCCATCAGTATTCTTTCTCTGAGCTACAGCCTCATCATTTTTTATTTGATATTTTGATACAAGTTCTCACTATGTTGCCCAGCCTGGTCTCAAATCCTCAGTCTTCCTCCTGAGCTTCCTGATGATCTGGGATCATAGCTACTCGGTGATGCCCAGCTTCTGGAAGTGTGATAAGTGAACGAGGGGATGTGAACACCTCTCCAGTGCAGTTTGTGTCTCACCTGTCACCTGTCACCTCAGTCTTTTTGTCTGACTATAGTCTCTCTCTCTTTCTCTCTCTCTCTTTCACTCTCACTCTCTCTGAAATCTCTCTTTCATTATCATCTGAAACTCTATATGTACGCCCTACAAAAAAAACTTTATCTTCAGACCTCGACTATTTACTTATTATTGAAAGTAAATTCCTGAAATCTTAATCTCTTACTTGCCACAAGTGCATGGTTTTCAAGATTATCTCATAGTATTTATCCCTCCTTTTCTGGAAGCATTGAACACACTGATTCAGTCAGCAAGGACTATTAGGACATCATAAATTAAAAGGAAATGAAAAATATACTTTTCTAATATACTAAACTCATTGAAGAGTGCATGATTGAAAGTTTTGATGCGTAGTGTGGGAATAAAAACACAAATAATTTACTGTGACTGTCCACAGGATTTTGCAATCCAATTACAGAGATAAACATAGGCCCTAATAAAGAGGAGGGTCTGGGAGTTCTAAAAAGGATAAGTCCCATCTTTCTATTGTCTCTTCTTTCTTTTTATAACACTTGTGTACTAGTAAATGAGACACCTTATGCATATTTGGGTTATTCAGAAGACAGGAAAGTTATTCATAATGAAGGTAGAATTTGTGGTAGACCTTGAAGTAAAGATAAATAAAAGTCAATGATTAGAGAAGAAGTGTTAAGTGTGAATAAAGACATCAGTGTATGCATGCACATGTATATTTCAGACAAAAGATGGATTTGTTATAATCATTAAAATATAAACAGAATAGTAGAAAAATAACAAGAAGATAGATAGTCACAGAAAAGTGAGAGAAACTATTTCATCTCAGGCTTTGCATCCTATTCTTTGTTCTGCAAGCAATAGTAAATAGGTAAAGATTTTTCTAAAAATACAATAATGTGATCAGAGCTGAGCTTTAAATATATTTCAGTGACATTGCAATGAATGATGACTTGAAAAAGCAGGACTAAAATATTACTTAGAGGCAGTATCTGAGCCTACGTGAGAAGAATGTGTTAGGATTTGAAGAGAATATTAGTACATACCATTGCTGGAACAAAATGACTAGAATTTCATCAACTGGTAATGTGGAATAGAGGACAGATGAGTAAATTTAAGGATAATTCCAGTATGGAAAGCCCAATTAGCTGAGATATACAGAATTTTATATGAACGCAGAAGCAATATTTGAAATGCTTTCATTGGGATCAAAAGTTGATTCACATTTATTAACGGATCCCAAAATGAGATTATAATTCATAACACATATGTTTCAATAAAAATGTCATATAAGAAACAAAGGTCTAAGAAAGAATGTGTTCAGTGTTAATTACAGAAGTCTAAAGAAATTAAAGTTGTATAAAGTTTGTCTATTACCAGACTCATGAAGAGTGGAAAACCCCCTAAAATTATTGCTAATTCAAGAGAATGCAAGAAAGGAACAAAGGCAAAAATAAGCTCTCAACAACATTCCCTGCATCACTCTCAGAAAATTCTTAGTTTTTTTTCCCTCAAAGTTCAATCTTTGAAAATATTGTCAAGAAAGACAAACAAACGCATGGATGAATGAGGGAGGGGAAATTATGCATTTATAAATAAGTTTTAAATACAAATTCCCTAAGAAGGTCATTTTTTACTGCACCTTTAATGAACTCCTAAGTTGAAGGTAAAATTTGCTAGACATAAAAAATTATCTCAATCACAGGAAACTACAAGATCTCAACATGGCGGACACTAAAAGTTCTCCTCCACTTGACCGTCTCAGTTTTTTACCCACATCTATTCATGTGAGTCCAGCCCATTTCTTGATCTTTCTCTGTTCTCAGTCAATATTCACATACTGGAGACTTAAGAATTTTTGTACAGTTTTTTAACTTAGTCCTCACACTAAATTGAAATTATTCTTAAGATGATCTGCTTCATCCATTCAACGTGATCCCCTAGATAGGAATAAGAACTGACAGAGAAAATCACTAAGTTGTTGTAAGACTGTCACAAACAGATACATTAATGTGAACTGTGCAATATCTAATGTAGCAGAGTCCTTTGGAAAAACTTATAAATCTCACCATTTATCTAAGAAATATCTATGCTATAGACTAGTTATCTTTGAGTAAGAATTTTATTTATATAGCTTAGTCCACATATATCTGGGAAATTATACTGGAGAAACCATGTCAGAAATTTCTACTGTTTTTGAACATTGAATCTGTTTCATTTAGGGAGCAATTTTGTCCAAGAAGGGTCATGTCTTGACAACTAATCATTCCCATATTGCAACAGCTTATTTTCACTCATACACATTACAAGCTTAATGAAGTAGTGACTTTTATAGGTAGAAATGCAGCTTTCAGTTGATAAAGGATGCTTAAATTAATTTCATGCTTAGCATGGGAAAATCTAGCTTGTTGTAGAGACACTAAAATGGTTCTATATGTTTGTCATATTCATATAACTTATTCTACATCACTGTATATATAGAGCAATTTTGGGGAATTATGCATAGCATTTAGCAATATTTTATTGTTAAAACCCTAGAACTCTAAAATAAGCTATTCAAATAAAACTCATAATATGTCTCCACTCTGCACAAGTGGAATTGTGAAATATGAACAATAAATACAAGCTTTTGTATACATCACTTATTATTCTTATGAAATCATAAATTCATGAAAGATCTCATTAGCAGTTGTTTTATTCTAACTACTATATGAAACAAGAGATCAGTAATTGATTTTTGAACAAATGAGTCAATGGACAATTAACTAATGTGAAGAACTGTTAATAACAGTTAATAATTTAGAAGATAAATAGATTCATATAGATATGTGACAAATATTCCTTACAATTTTTTTTTGCTTTTTGAGACAGGGTCTCGCTTTGTAGGTTCAGGCTGGCCCTGAACTCACTCTGGTGCCCAGGCAAGCCACCGCGAACTCAGCAATCCTCCTGTCTCTGCCTCCCGAGTGCTGGGATTACAGGCGTGAGCCACCACATCCGGCATTGTGGTATGCGGCGTTGATTGTTGGTGGGCATGTCTCCACGTCCAGCATTATATGTGGTTACCGGGGATCGAACTCAGGACCTTATGCTTGCGAGGCAGGCACCAGAACCACTGAGCTAACCCTCCGGCCCTCCTTACAATTTTTCTATAGGTGCAATGTTCAAATATAGTTACAAATGTAAGCAAAAGCAAACGTGAGTATTATATATCTGAAAAATTTTAGCTCCATCATTTTGGAAGGAATTATGCAAATTACAAATGTTTGGCAGAAAAGACTGATAGAATAAAAACCCAGAGAGAATAATCACTTTTAGACAGGCCATGAGATAGTATCATGCCTTATAAAGTGATTATTCTCTAAGAGAAGTCCCTGTAAGGTGACCTCCATTCTCTAGCAATGGATTCTGAGGAATTTGAAGCTAGAAAAACCTAAGTCATCATTTGGTCCACTTCTAAATTAGAAAGCTGCCTGTTTTCTTTTAGCAGAGGTTGTATCAAAAAAAAAAGATAAACCAATTAGGTAAAAGAGATTAATTGAACAGAAATGATCAAAGTAGAGTTTGGTTAAACTATTAATGAAAAAAGAATAGTGTGCCATTCTTACCTGTATAACACAGAGAAAAACCCAAAGCCAAATACGGTTACATGCTTTTAAATTTTAATGACAAATATAAATTTATGATAAAGATGAACCAACTCATGTTATAAGTTTTTAGGAGCATTTTCAAACAGTCCTAAATGGGCTAGACAAATATAGTCTAAAATTAGCATGCCACTCCATATTTTGATTTATACTGAACTATAAACTCATAAATCTCACTTCCGAGTATGACTGACTTGCAATGCATTTCTTTGTTGATGACAATACTCCTTTGAATGTCATTTTACATATAACTAGAGAAATATATTGGGCCATTCTCCCTATTTTGAAGGACCCTTGGTAATCCACTCATTAATATTTGTTTTCATTATTGTGGTCACCAACATAACTCCCTTTCTCTTGTCAATTAAATGTAACCAGTTTTCTCATCTAAGGTTCACATGTCCATACTGGTCATACCACGAAATAAATTCAGTTTGGAGAACAAAACACTCATTTTTCCTTCTAAAATCTTCTGCATCACACTCTTAGTTATTAGTAGTTAATCTTTAAGAACGATTTTACAGGGTAGTACAATGAACATGGGCATGTGAAATCACCCTTCTTTCCAAAAGACTATGGTTCATCGGAAAACAAAAGTAACATAAAACAATAGTAAGCATCACAATAAATAGAAGCTCTTTCCATGAGAAATGTTGGGTCCTGGAATAAAATATGCATGGATCTACTTTCAAAGTCCACTTTACCAGTTACTAACTTTGTGACTTTGGTCCAAATCTCACCTTACCTCAGTTTCAGGTTCTGTGCTTTTTCAGTGAAGACTGTAATTGTGTTATTCAGGCTGTATATCATTCAAGATAGCGCTCTCAGTATCCTTGAAATTTTCCAACTTAACTAAGGCTTGAACCACATTAAAAGTGAAATTGAGAAGACTGATAAAAGATGAGCACTGGAGGACCCTCAAGGGTAAAACTTGCGGGTTATCAAGATTAATTAAAATGCCGTGGAGAGGCCTGGAATGTGCACATGCACAGTAAGTGACAAGGTGTCTCTGGGACTGGGGCTTGGGCAAGGCCTTCACTGAGCAGCTCTGCCCCACCTGAACAGCGTTCACACGCTGACTTCTCGCGAGACCATCGCGAGAAGTACGGTTATTGCTGGGGTGCTGCTAGAGCTGAGGCTCAGCTGAGATTGGGAGACCCTTCTCTCTCAGTCACATCTTTCTTCTCTCTGTCACTTTATTTTGTCTACTGGAGACAGACATCTTTCTCCAGATTTGATTTCTGTCTTTCTAAGGGAAACAGCACTCGTGTTTTCTGCATCCCTGTGTATCTATCTACAAAGAACACAGACAAAAATCTGCACATTCCTGGTGCTGTTGTTTTACCTCCTCTCTTAGATACACTACAATATTCCTTGGGGCCTAATAACTAAAAATACTTTCTAAATGCCTGCTGTCCAGTGACATAGTATTAAAAGATGGAAGGAAAGTGTGGTGTCAAGTTATCTGGTCACAGAGTGAAGCTGATATTCTCACAGGATGATTTTGAAAACATCCAAAACATGAAATTAAGTCTCTTTCTACTAAAACTAGGGTGATTTTAACCCTATGAACTGAAACCTGATGTATTCAGAAACAATTCAACTAAAGCTACTACAGAAATGCTTCGTTACATTTGTAACTCAGAGAGAATGGACGTTGCAGGACTGTTGCTGTGAAATGCCAACCATCTCTCACCTTGTTTTCCAATGAGAACATAAGAAGAAGGTTTTGAGGGTGTTTAGCATTTATATAACTTTTTCATCTAGGAATCTGTCCATTTCTTCTGTGTTTTCCATCTTATTGGAGTGCAGGTTTTTGAAGAATGAGTTGACTATCCCCTGGACTTCTGCTGGATCTGTTGTGGTTTCACCTTTCACCTTTCTAGGCCTTTTCCTTCCTTTTCTGATAAGATTGGTGAAGGGTTTATCAATTGTATTTATTCCTTTAAAGAACAACTTTCGAATTCACTGGTTTTTTTGAGTTGTTCTCTTAGTCTCCATTGCACTTATTTTTCCTCTGATTCTTATAATCTCCTCCCTTGTATGAACTTTGGGTTTGTCTTGCTCTTCTTTTTTCTGGGAGTTTGAGGTTCAACATTAAATTGTTTATTTGAGCTCACTCTTTTTCTAGTGTGTGCATTCACTGCTATGAATTTTCCTCATAGTATTGCTTCAATCATTAAAACTGAAAATACAGTTTAAAACCTACCAACAAAGAAAAATGCTGATACTGATGGCTTCACTGTTGAATTCTATAAGACATATAGAGAAAAGCCACTGTAATTGCTTTTCAAACTCTTTAATGAAATTAAAAGGGATACAAGACTCCAAAATTCATTCCTCATAGCAACCATTCCATTGATTCAAAAAACAGAGAAAGACCCAACCAAGAAAGTGAACAACAGACCAATCTAATGAACATAGGTGCAAAACTCTTCAATAAGATACTGGCAAACAGAATGCAGAGAATTGTAAGAAGATCACACACCCCGACTGAGTTGGATTCATCCTAAAGTTGCAAGAATGGCTCAACATACATAAATGAAGAAATGTAATACATTATATTAAAAGACTCAAGGACAGAAATCAAATTATTATCTCAATAGATTCAGACATACTGCCAAAACTATTATACAGATTCAACTGAAATTCCAATGCCATACTTCACTGAATTAGAAAAAAAATAAAAATAAAAATTCATCTGGAACCAAAAGAGACCTGGAATAACAAAACCAATTCTAGGCAGAAAAGGACATGGTGGTGTGCATGTGTGTGTGTGTGTGTGGGGGGGGGGTAATCACAATTCCCAACTTGAAACTAAACTGCAAAGCCATTGTGATAAAAACAGCATGGTACTGCCAAAGAAACCACACCATGAATCTATGAAACAGACTAGAAGACACACAAACAACTCCAGCCACACTAAGCCACATCATCTTTGATAAAGAAGCCAAACACTCTCACTGTAAAAAAAGATACCTCTTTAATAAAGGTACTGGAAAAACTGGATTACAACCTGACAAAGATTAAAGCTAGATCTATGTCTTTCATCATGTACCAAACTAAAATCCAAGTGGATTAGAGACCTAAATTTTAAAATAGAAACACTTAACCTGCTGGAAGATAGGTTAGGTAGAACTCTTAGAAACATTGGCTTAGGGAAAGACTTTATGAACAAAACCTCCGAAGCATGGTAACTAATAGAAAAAAATCAACAATTGGGACCTCATCTTATTAAAAAGTTTCTGTACAGCAAAAGAAACCACCAAGAGGGTGGAGAAAAACTCTACAAATTGGGAAGAAAAGTTTACCAGCAGCTCCTCAGAAAAAGAACTACTACCTAGAATACATAAATAACTTTAAAAAAATCATCCCTTGCAAATTTAAAGATGCAGTTCAAACATGGGCCTCTGAAGTGAACAGATATTTTGCAGATGAAGAAGTAAAGGCAGCAAAGAAACATAAGAAAAACTGGTCATTCAAGAGATTTGGAATGGGCCAGGGATTTAGCTCAAGTGGTACCACATCTACCTTGAAGAACAAGAGCCTGGTTCAATCCCTGGTATCACAAAAGAGAGGGAGAAGAGAGATGGGGGGAGGGAGGGAGGGAGGGAGAGATTTGGATGAACACAGCAGAGATTTTATCTCACTCCAGAGAGAAAGGCTGCTATCACAAAATCAACCAACAACAAATGCTGGCAGGACTGTGAGGGAATGGAACCCTTCTCCACTGTTGGTGGGAGTGAAGATTGGTACGACTGTGGAAATCAATGTGGAGATTCCTCAAAATTCTAGGAATTGAAGCCTCATTCGACCATGCTATTTCTCTGCTAGGTATATACATGAAAGAATTAAAAGAATCATATTACAGTGACATATGTGCACCCATGTTCACAGCAGCTCAATTTGTAACACCTTGATCTTGGAAACAACCCAAATGCCCATCAACTGGAGACTGGATAAAGAAGATGTGCTATTTTTAGTAAAATGGAATATAACTCAGCCAATAAGAATGATAAATTTGAATCATTTATACTTGGATGTGCCTTGAAGACACACTCATAAGTAAAATCAATAGGATACAGATGTGTAAATAACGTATTGTTTCTCTAGTATGAGAAACTAAAGGTATAAGTGAGGTCCAGAATGTATGACATATACTGTGAAACAGGAAGAATATGTTTAAAGGGAAAGTGGTATAGGGGGAAATAAAAACAAGAAAGAAAAAATTTGACAGTAAAGACAAAAAAAATGGGAACAAAACTTTTGTATATAGGGGGTTGAATGTGGAGAAAGGGAAAAAATGAGAATCAAAATGTGTCATCCACAGGTATGAATTTTTAATGTTGAATGCAATCCTAACATTTATGTAAGATGTATCAATAAAACAATTATATTTTGTATGTAGGGAATGCTGTGGGGTGTATGAGAGAGATAAGATTTAAATTACTCTAAGGGGAGTAGGACTCTTATGGGCAGACAGGGCAGTTAAGATCAGAGGACAGTCAGTAGGGATTCAGTAAGTAAAAATGCTCTGTTCTGATGGGAATCTATTCCAGTTAAGTTTAACTTAAACTATAGCATGAAAGTATAGGAAAGTGTTAACTGAATGAAGTTAAATTAAGCTTTGTGTGGTTATTTTCTTCAAATGTCAAAACACCATAAAATTGTCACCTTATATCTAATTAGTCTTTCTGTGCATAGCAGAAATTGTATGAAATGACCACCTACCTCATAAACTAACCCTAGTTACTTAGAGTTTATTTTTATTTTGTAAACTGACATTAATCGTCCTCTGCTCAATTTTAGAAATACGATGTATTGATTAAGGTAGAAAGAGTCTTATTGCTTAAATGAATAAGTTGCCTCATGTTCACCTACATTAGCAGTAAGTTATTTTTTGTTTCATGGCATAGAAAAATAAAAATAAACATTGCCATTATTGAATTTAAATGCAACACAATGATTTATAACAGTCTTGTACTGTTACATTTCATCTAATGTTTGTACAAAGCAGCAATCCATAAAATGTAATACATGAGATGAGAGGAAAAAGAGAAAACAACTGTACTCTGCTAACTGAAATGCATAGCCAGGTATTTTGCTTTTTCATTGAGATTCAATTTCTAGTAGAAGCCAAACAAAAATTACCTTTCGATCAGTCATCTGAGAAGTCATCTTTATCCATAATTAGATATTAGGATGCTTTAAAAATTTGAATCTTAGAATTATCAATATTTCCAATCAAGATGCTGAATTCAAATATGTCTATTTAAAATAATTTAAGACTTCTCACTATAATATACACACCACTGCAAGCCCCTTGAGGAAACTCAAAACTATGCTTTCAGAAACTGAGAGTCAAAATAAGTGTATACATGAGTGTGAGTGTGATATTTTCCCTGATTGTCTCCAATTATACTTCTTATTTCCCTCTAAACACACTAACTCACTTCTTTTATGTTTTTAGCACATACCCTAACTATGAATTGAGAAATTATTATGGAAAAAGAAAAGACATACAGTGCAGCTTAAGATTCTGCACTCTGATCCCGATCTGATATTTACTTGAGCTATTTATTCACAACCAAAGTTTCTTGGGCAATCAGGAGCCAAGCGTGTGCATCGTTCAAGTAAAAACACAGTTCAGGACCTCTCAAATCAAATACTTAATAGATACTTTGGGGTAATTTTGACTGGTATTTAATTTCTAGACTCTTGCCCTGAATAGATTAGCTACAATTTTAGCCAAACATTTTCCTGCATATCTTGAAATAAGACCTTATTTTTCTACAGCACAGTAGGTATTCGAATACACTGTGTTGTTTGATCCACAACACAGCACTATTTGGTAGAGAAGATGATAGTGGTTTCAGTCCTAGCAAATGACTTATTTTTATTCATATGAATTTCATTTCATATCAGTTTCTTCATTAGTACTGTATAAGTCTGCTGTCCGGTCGCTAGTTGGTTACTGTACCATCTCTGTTGTCCGACGACCTCAGGAAGGTGAGCAGGAACATGGAATCACTACTCCCAGACTCCGTGTAGGCTGAGAAGCCACCCCCCTTTTTAATGGATGTTACAGGCATTTATACAGGATGGCTTGGGATGTAATTGGATGAGAGGGCGGGAGCAGTGCTCGTGGCAGGGTGTGATTGGGCACAAGGGCAGAAGTAGCATTTAGCAATGCATAATTGCTCTACATCATCTGCATCACCTGTGTCTCCTGTATCACCTGCATCATCTGCATCACCTGTGTCACTGGCTTCTAAAAGGGTCACTGTATCTATTTGTCTGCTGGGAGAGAGAGAGAGAGAGAGAGAGAGAGAGAGAGAGAGAGAGAGAGAGAAAAGAATAAGGAGAAGGAGAAGGAGAAGAAGAAGAAGAAGAAGGGGAAGAAGAAGAAGTGGAAGCACCTGGAGAAAGGTTTGGCCACATACGTCAATGAATAAAAACACAACAGCAGGACAGTTTGACCTTTGCTTACTACAGTGAGTCCCCAAGCCCCAGTCTATTTTATATTCCTTAGATTGTGTCTGGTTAGTTTATTTTCTCCCTTCATTTCCTAATGTCCCTCCCCACACTCTATTAGGAAGCTGATAACAGTTTCCACAGCTGCTGTGAATGCAGAAGGGTAATTTTTTTTTCTCTGAGACAGGGTCTCGCTTTGTAGTTCAGGCTGGCTCTGAGCTCACTATGTAGTCCAGGCAAGCCTCGAACTCAGCAACCCTCCCGACTCTGCCTCCTGAGTGCTGGGATTACAGGCGTGCGCCACCACGCCTGGCAGAAGGGTAATTTTTGTTTGAGTTACCATGGCCAGTAGAATTAATGTCCCAACGTTCCTTCGTCTTCTTGATTCATGCTATAAATTAGAAACATGGTCTCTTTATTCCTTATGAATGAATCTGTGCTCACATTTTCAACACTGTTGATAAAAAGCTACTGTACACCCTCTGATATAAGGACTTTAAAATGCTTGTATTTTGTGAGAACAACATAACTCATTATCCAGGAGATAAGTAACTAGTATCTTACTTCTAAATCTATATGGAATTAAAAGCTGGACTTGGATGTAAGAAGAAACTATTTATTCATTCATAGAATTATGTATCAGTCACTGAGTATTCAAAAAGTTCATACTATATAAAATATACCTTGACTTTTTTGCACATTGCCAGATTGGGAAAGAATTACTGATTTGTGTGTTTGAAATTGCCCAAATGTCCCATTCAAGGGTGAAATTTTAAATAACTGAAACATGTTAGGTATCTTGTTCATCCCTGTAGATTCTCTTCCTATCTCTCTTACCCATCTTTAGCCTGGAAAGGCAGGTCTACATGGAACACGGTCACACAGATAGATGGTTTCCACCAACAGAGAAATAAAACAAGCATATAATTTTTGTGCCTTCTATCAGTTTCTTCATTACTACTATATAATGTAATCTGGTCAAAACAGAGTATCATGGTAGTTTAACCTTTACTGGGTAAATGTTTAAACCATTAAGGGGCACTTAAAATTCTGCTGTGTTAGCCTGAAATATGTGTCAGTTCTTTGAAACTGCTCTTCATGTGCAGGGTATAAAGAAATGAGACCAGAGCTTTAGTTTCCCACATCCTTCCTCCTTCTCACTATTATTTAAATTCATCTCTCTACTGATGGCCATAGCTCTACTATGAAGCTCTTTCCTATAGCTCTCCATCTGGTGAACTATCCCTTCTTTCACTTCTTTTAACATAAAAGCACAAACCATTCACTGTAATGAGCAGTCGTAGGGCTTTACGTCATCTCTGTTAGCTTCCATAAACCCTGCTGTGCCAGCTTAAACTGCAGGCAGGGTCTCTGAAAGTTATCTTATTGATGAAGTGGAAGATACTTCTGTTGAACCAGGATGGACAAAGAAACTTGAGCAGACCTGGTAGAATGCAGCAGCGCCAGTGTCCTGTGACTTCTAAGGCTGTAGCACAAAGCCCCAGACAATTTCTGAGTTTTTTTTTTTAATTAGGAAACATGTTATGAGCCCTAGGAGAGCCTAGAAAAGCCACTGTCTTGTGGAATAACCTCTTCCCCAGAATCCCAGCCAGGCCACCTGGAAAGACCTCATTTATGTGCTCTTTTGCTGGGAAAGGCAAAGATGAAAGACACGTGAGTGGAAACCCCTTTGAATCGCTTCTTGGCCTTTTGGCTAAGATCAAGTGTAGAAACCCCTTTGAATGAGTCCAACCGTGGCCACCATGTTTTCCCCCCAGCTTGAAGTCTTCATAGTTCAAATTCCAGACCTAATGCCCTGAATTATGCTCTTAATGTCACTAAAGGTTCATCCCCTTTGTGCCCTTAATTCCAGGCCTTTGGAACTATAACATATGTAATAAAATGGCTGGATTCACCACTCCAGTGTTGGGGTGATTTATTGCACAGCAGTGAGAAGGAAACCACCTGTGATCATCTTTGTAGATGGTTCTTTAATCCATCTCTCCTACTGACCGATTTGAGTGGGCTTCTCATTTACCAACAGAACCTAGAGAGAAAAAAGTAAATTCGGAGTGTGGTAGGAGGAGTGTGACCTAAATCCCTAGGGGTCAGAAATACCGAGAATGTGCTCGCAGCTGTGATTCTCAGGAAACTCTCCAGAGGCAGGAGCCAGGCCTGCCTGATGTTGTAAGTTATCAGTAACGCCTCTTGTGGTTTGCTGAATGAAGTGAGATTTTTAGCAGACCTTGAGAAAAAGCAGTGGCTGGGATGGCAGGATAAAAGAGACTTCTGTTATAGGCATGAAAAAACAATATAAATAAACACGATGGTAAGAATTTCCATTCGAATAAGAAATTCCATCGCAACGGTGAGGCATAGAGCCTTCTCCCTCGGCCAGAGTGACTTCTCTAGGATTCAGAGTTGCACTCTGTCCTTTGATCATTCTCCATAGAGCTCAGGGGATAGTGCAATCTCTGATCCTTTTAGGGTGATTCACCTCTCTGCCCTCCCTCATTTTTGTCAGTCACCACCCTACAAAAGGGCCTCTAAACTGCGCCAGATCCAAAATGGCTTCCATTCCTTCCCATCCCTGAAGGGTGCCAGATCCAAAATGGCTTCCATTCCTTCCCATCCCTGAAGGGTGCCAGATCCAAAATGGCTTCCATTCCTTCCCATCCCTGAATGGTGCCAGATCTAAAATGACTTCCTTTCCCATGTGCACCAAAGGGCGGCCTGTCGGTAGATTCCCTAACCTGCCTCCCAGAGCAAGGCAACCCCAATCTGCCACAGTTCTCTCCCAACCCCCAGGTCCCCACTCCAGTTCCCAACACCCTCTTCTCACCTTTGTTAGAGGCAGCCCAGAAGCATTCGCCTCCATTAAAGCCTTGTGACAGGTGTTCCAGTTTCGCCTCGTTTTTCTTTCAATGTTTCCTCACCAGATCTCCTTTCCCTCCTTCACTGTAACCACATTGTCTACTACTGACTAAGCCTTGAACATTTTTGTCATTCTAAATGTGCTGCTTTTTTTTTTTGCCTGCAACATTTTAAGCATCTACTGATTCATTTGTATTCATCCTTCAACCATCAAGATGTGAGTCCTGGCATCCACACAGCCTTCCTGGGCAGTCTCGATGTGAGCTATTCATGCTGCTTAATTATTTACATAATTCCCCGTGCTCAGCCCTATTGTAATTTTCATACATTCAATAGCTTTTTCTTTTTGTCTAGTTAGACCATGAACTCCTCGGAGATGGACAGAAATCTGGATCTGATGCTTAGCAAAATAAATTGACTAATGGGATGAATTAATAACCGACTAGAATAGGTGTTAGAATAGTGACTCCTGAGGTTTTCCGATGGCTGTTTCTCCCCAGGGATGCAGACGTGTTTGTTGTCATTGTTCATCTCACCGACACCTGGTACCTAGAACTATACAGAAAATATTAAAAGGGAAATGTGTTGCAGGGGTGAGCAATGGGGGGGGGGGGAAATGTGATGGTAATTAAAAAAGGGAAACAAAGCTTATGTATTTAGGGCGTGAGGGGGTAGAGGAATGGGAAAAAATAAAAATTAAATTGTGTCGTGTACTGGTACAAATTCCCAATATTGAGTGTGATCATGATGTGTATATGCAATGAACCAATAAAGATAAAAATAAACTAAAACAATAAATTCATGAAGGGTCATGGAAAAAGAAAAGAGGTTACTATCTTTTTGCATATTGCTAGGAGGCACGGCCATTAAAAATCAGGGCAGAAATGCCGGACGTGGTGGCTCACGCCTGTCATCCCAGCATTTGGGAGGCAGAGACAGGAGGATTGCTGAGTTCGAAGCTTATCTGGGCACCATAGTGAGCTCAGGGCCAGCCTGAACTACAACGCGAGACCCTGTCTCAAAAAGCAAAAAAAAAAAAAAAAAAATCAGGGCAGAATTGTCCATCCCAAAACTTTTGTGGAAAAGGGCTCGGTTAATTAGACGGCTGGGTTTCAGTCCACTTAAACCAGATGGGAATTTTTAAAAGAGCAACAGGATCATCTTCATGCTACTTCAGTCCTTGCTTCCTGTCTCACTGGTCAAGTATACGTTCCTCAAGCACAAAGTTTAATTAAGACTTTGCTCTAGGGCTTGATTTGAGAGTCTCTCCTCAAAGATGGGATTCCTGGTGTGTCTTTCTATGGCTAGGGATAAGAGACTGGTTCAGTTTACCTAAACTGTTTACACAGTTAATGTGTATTTCAACTTCTGTTTGCTTTGATGATTTAATGTTATCTGCCTGAGAATGCTTTTCATTGAAGTACTAATTTTGTGAAGAGCTCTAATTAATAAAGGACTTTAGGTGTCTTCCTTTCAAATAACACTTATACATAGCACTGTGTATTATAAAACGTCAGTATACTGAGCTCTAGTTAATTCTATTCAGGAAATTTTAATAGTTTGCTTTCAGATTAATCTTGAGGTTACTGCTGTTTAGATAGTCTTTGTAACATAAAAGGTTAGAATTGCTAATTTTAAATGCAGCCCCATTTTAAGAAATCTGAACAGTTGATTTGAGACAAAGTACAATTCTCCTGTATTTTATAAAGCAGTGCTTTCAGTTTTCAGTAAGTCAACTCTTCCTCATGATCCTAGCAGATAATCTATGACTTATAGTCCATGTGCATCAGGATCAGGATTTTTTAAATATAAAATTAGATTTATCGTGATTCCAAGTTATGGATGTAATTGGGCTTATGCAATAATCAAGTGATCTCTTATCACCACTCTGAATTCTTTCCCTTCCGCTGTAATTTGGATCTTGGGTGTTCACGTGTTCAGAGGTTGGATGCCAGCCTGTGGTATGCTTGAGAAGTGCAGGGACATTTTGGAAGTGAACCTGATGGAAGGGAGTTAGCTCACTGGAGTCATGCCATTCAGGGAGGCATGGGCCCCATTAAGATTTATGTCTAGATGCCCTCAAGTCTTCCTGTATTTGTAGGTGGGGCATTTGGAAGGTGATTGGGCCACAAGGAAAGGCCATCATCAGTGGATTAATGAGTCAATAGCTGATTTGCTTTTAGGAGGTGGGATCACTGCGGCCACGGCCTGGAAGGGCTTCTCTTCCCAGTTCGCCACTCTCTCTGCGTTTTATGCCACCGCATGGTGTGCCTGTCTGTCTTATGCCTGTCTATCTTGTCACCCTGCCTCAGAGTCTGGGGACTGTAAACTGGAACGTCTAGAAACTGTGAGCAAAACTAAATGTTGCCTCATTTAATTTGAGGGTATCAGGCAGACATTTTGTCCTTGCAAGGATCAAAGTAACTAAAACAGGACCTGAGCCTCTTTCTCTCAGTGTCTTCTGGTCCCCAACCACTATGAGGCAGGCAGGCTTTTCTATATGTGCTTCTTCTGCTGCCACAGCTTGGAATAATCAGGCTAAGTACTGATGGACTAAACCCTTTGAAACCACGTGCCAAAGCCAACTTTTCTGTCTTGTAGATTATTTCAGGTATTAAGTCACAGTCATAGAACAAAAAAGATAGCTGTCTGAAGCAACTTCCTGTTAGCTAGCCTGATGCTTACACAAATGCTTTCTTGGATGGCTTTCTTCCGAATCTACAACCCTGACTCATTTTTCTCCCAATCACTTTTATTTCCTTCGTCAATTATGTATCAACTCTCCTACAAAATTGCCATTCAAAGCCCTAAATGTAGAGTTTAAAGTTTGCCTTGTGTAACATCTGTCGGGGCTTGGTTTATGATTTGTAGGTTGAAAAGTGCAAGCCATAATATATAAAACAATCATTTCCTGTGTCTTCCCAAATTAGTCATTTGGTTTAAAGCCTCCTTAAAAATCTATATAGCATCAAAAACAAATGATCTAACTTTAGATAATGTCTGTTGCACCTCAGAAGCAAAAGCTACCATTTAAAAACTTGTCTCTAGCTTGCAAATCTTAAAATTTTGACAAGTATCTGTAATCCAGCTTCTTTCCTAAATTGTAGCCTCTCTACATTCTTGTAGCTGAGTTTATACTACCTGGGAAAATATTTTCTAAAAGAAGTAGCAAAGAAACCTTATTTATAGGGAGGTTCAGAGTTCTCAGTAAGGATGACAAAATTTCCCAGGCACTCAAATTTGTAAGATAGGTGGTTTCTGTCCATGTATTGTTTCCAGCTTTAAGGGGTATGAAATCATTTGTAAATATAGCATATAGATGAAATGTGATGCACTGTATCCCTAGGAATATCTTCATGACACTCAAGATGGCATCTATAAAGAACAAAAACTCTATCAGTTTCAATGAAATTCAATCATCATATGATATTCAAAAGAAAGCAGTAAGAAGAGAGTTTATGCCCCTAAATTCTTTGCTAAAAGAAAGTGGAGAGAGAAAACTAAAGATTGCCTTTTCTACCTTTTAATAACTTGCATTATATATGTAGATAATAAACTTGAAGTTTTAGTGCTGGTATTGGTGTTGATCCTGTTCTCTTGCCATGTACTTCAGACTGGCCTTGAACTCACCATATATCCCAGGCTGGCCTAGAACTCATGGCGATCCTCCTGGCTCAGCCTCCCAAGTGCCAGGATTATAGGTGCACACCATCACATCTGGCCTCAACTGAATTTTTATTCCTTATTAAATTACTGAAACCTGAGAGAAAACAAGAAAGGGAGTCTGAATTGCTTAACATAAATTACTTTTTAAGGTACTTTGCCAAATTTTCATTTCTGGTACATGAGTGCCCACCAGTGCTGAAAATCAATGACCTAGTTAGAATGATGACAAATGTCTTTTTAAAAGTTTTCTCTCTATTTTATAAGAATTTGTGGGTTACTCTTGATGATCAAAAACAACATGAAAGCATTTATTCAGAGAGTTAACCAAAGTCTAAAGCTTTAGGCTGCTTTTTTAGGCATCTGGCCATCTTTGGTGTCCTGGGCTTCATTTTTAACTATTGAATGGAAGATAGGAGAAAGGTCTGGGGCCCTTGCCTGGACTGAGGGGGTTAGAGGCTCACAAAGAAAGTCGGGAAAGCCAGAAGCCCTGTTGCCTCACCTTCACGGTGAAGCACAATAGCATAGAGGTTAGATAGATCAGGTAGCATGTGATACATGGTAGATAGATGATAGATAGATAGATAGATAGATAGATAGATAGATAGATAGATAGATAGATAGATAGATAGATAATAGGTATAACAACAGATGGAAGACAAATGACATACAAATAGATAATAGATGAAAGATGATAGATTGAAAGATAGATATAGACAGGTAGAGCCAGACACATAGGCAAACAGTTAAGTTAGATGTATGTTTTAATTTTCCTAGTCCTCATTAAAAATCATAGCAGTGTTTAAATTGTTTTCATTGCTTCATCACCTAGTGACTTAATTGGGAGAGCAATACTTTATATGAAGTAATGTAAAAATAAAACAGTATAAGGGATAAAGAAGCCATGTCTGCTCTAGCATGTCTATGCATATCATTTTCCTTCTTAGCAGAAAATGAGCCCTTTCTGCAAACTAAACTTTCCTCCTTTCAGAACAAAGGAGTTGAGTTCCTAGTCCCATCATCTATTGCTCTGTAACAACTTCCTCAACATATATCTCGTTTGTGAACCTGCAGTCTGGGCACAGCTTGTCAGGAACAGTTTGTGTCTTATCAACTTGACATCAGCTGCCAGTGGTTCAGGACAAGGATCCTCTGAAGGTTCATTCATTCACCTGTCTCTTGATGAGAACTCTTGTCCAGGCCTCTCCCTGAGCTGACTGCAGGAACGTCTGTGCATCAACTCTCAATGAAGCTTGGGCTTCTGGACAGGTTCATTTGAGACAGAGGACACCTTATCTCTCTAACTTGATTTTTCCCTTTTTATTTCTGAATTTCTTAGTTGCTTGCACAGATGCAGCAGGCGATGGAGAAATCGAGTGCTCTTGTCTTGTTCTGTGTCTTAAAGGAAAAGCTTTTAACTTTTCCCCAGTGATGATGGATTTAGGTGTGAGTTTCCCATACACACTTTTATTGCATAGAACTACATTCCTTCTATACCTAATTTGTTGAGACAGTTTTGATCATGCATGAATGCTTACTGCTTTCAAATACTGTTTCTACATCTGGTAGGATGATGCTGTCCATTTTGCCTTTCATTCTGTTAATGTGCTATATCATATTTATTGATACACTAAGCTGAACCATCTTTGCCTCTCTCAGCTGTGGCCAACTTGAAAGGATCATGGGGAATGATCTTTTTAGTGTATTAATTGAGTTTGGATGTTTGTATCTACGTTCATCAAGGATTTATCATACTGCGGTCTTCTTGTTTTGTTTTTCTTATGATATGCTTAGATTTTCTATCTATTCTGGCTTTGTAAAAAATAGTTTGAAAGTGCTTTTTGGTTTGTTTTAATAATTTTGAAAAACAATGCTAATTATTTTGTAAATGTCTGGTAGAACTTTGCAGTGAAACCATCCAGTCCTGGGTCTCTTTGTTAGTAAATTTATTTTATTACTGCTTCAGTCTCCTCTGTCTTGATGGGCTTTCAGAACTTCTCCTTTATGCTTCCATCTTAGTAGTTTGTTCATGTCTAGGAATTTACCCATTTCTTCCAGGTCATTGATTTTTCACCTTAAGCTTATTCAAAGTAAACTGTTATGATTCTTTGTATTTATGTGGCATTGTCATGTGTCTTCTTTCATTTGGATTTTATTTATTTTGGTCTTCTCTATTTTTTTCTTGGTTAGCATAGCTAAAGTTTTGTTGATTTTTATACACCAAAAAACCTAACATTAGTTTTGTTGGGATTTAGACTGTTTTTCTAGTGTCAGTTTTCTTTTTTTTTTAAATTAAATTCTTTATTGGTACAATTTATATACATCTCAAAATCACATATAACATTGGGAAATTTGTACCAGTATATGCCACAAGTTAATTCTCATTTTTACCCATAACCCTTCTAGTGTCAGTTTTCTTTACTAAGATTTATTATTGCCTTCATCTGCTAATTTTACCCATAATACATATTTCTTGAAATAATACTATCTGGAAAATGCAAATATGATTTCTGTCTAAACAAGCCTCTTTAAAAGAACTAGCTCAATGTGTTTTTAAGTCAAAAACAATAAAGACTCATGCCAGTGTTATGGAAACTGGAGAAACAAAGAAATGGTGATAATTTACATTGCAGGTCATCCTGCTCTGTGGAGTAAAATTTCCCCAGTTTCTTCAGTTTCACTCCACAGCATTTGCTCTGCTTTCAATTTCATTTTCATTCATGGAAACTCCTGTATAAACTTCTTGCCTTTTCTCCAGCACAATTATCAAATCTGAACTAGTGTCATTTTCACGTAAAATCATTCCTTGCAAAAGATAACCAAGGCTATTTTCTGCCAAAGTGTTTTCATTGTTATATTACCGAACACACCAAAGGTGTCACACAAATCAGTGACAAAGCCCCCCTACATAAAGAGATCAGAATGGGCAAAAAGAGTTCCAAGGACCTTTGCTGTTGTCTCCATACAAACACATGGGTGCTAGCTTTTTTGTAAGTTGGGTTACTGGGAGGCCTGAAATAGAAGTGTGAATGAACATGGTTTTTTATTTGTTTTTGCAGTTATTCATTTCCTATGTTCCCTCTCAACCTCACTACCCCACCCTCCAGCCTGTAAAACCCTTAACCTTGGGCTTGGTTCTTAGAACTGCCAACGGTCAACCTCATGAGATAGTCCACTTCTTCTGACTTAATAACACTTCACTTCCAGCCTTAACCCTCGCTTCAATAGACCAACCCATGTATTCATGTGGGATATGAGAACCTATCCATGGTTAAAGAAATTCTTGACACTCTCATAGAAGTTTCCAAGAGTGACATATACATCTCAGCAGTAGTTTGGAACATGGAGCTAAAAGACTACGTCATTTAGCTCAACTCACAGCGAACTAAGAACTCTGCCCTCTTACACTACCGTGCTCCTAAATCGTAGAAAAGTAAGCATGCCAGTTATCTTCAATAACCTATCAATTAGTATTAGTCTGACATGACTACGAGCCAAGCAAACTGCTCCTGGACACATTTATATCTATATTGCAAGGACATGGTTAGTATTCATGTTGCCTTGACCTTTCTGCCTAGGCTGTCATTCACTAGGCTCTCTGTCCTTCCCCACTATGTTCTGCACACAACATTGTAGCCAGTTGTCCTGGAGAGTCATGTAATGATACTCTCAAAATACTATAAGATTTCCATGCCATACACATTAAAACAAAGCTTACCCAGATTTTCACACTGTCTCTATCACTCAAATCTTAACCTCTGACTCCCCAACAGACAACCTAGTTCCTTAACTGTTTCTAGAAGATGCCAGAGATTTTTCATACTTTCATTTTTGTTCCACTATCCTGACTCTTCCTTCCTTGGGATACAACTGTGGTCCACTGTTCTCCATCAACATTCGCCTCTCAGAAAGTTACCAAAGTATTATGTTCAATTGTGTGATCTTCTACTCCCCTTATATTGCTCCAATTATTTTCCATGGTGTTCATTTTGCTCTGTCATACTGCAGATGTTGTTAATTTAATAATGGCTGGTTACTTTCACTAGAATATAACATTCATGGAATGTTTATAGAGTTAATTCCACCACTTGTAAAAGAGTCTAGCAATGAGTTAATGCTCTATACATATGCAGCCAATGAATAAACAAAGTTTTGTCACTTCTTTTCCTCCTTCTCTGTCTTCAAGTTCCCTGGGATATGAAATAAGACTTATTCATGTTCCCAAGTTACCATTAGGCATGACTGTGGTCTTTGGTCAGCTCTATGGTTCAGAACAAGTCTCTTTATCATGTGCTAAGAGATTTGAAGGTACATATTCTCTCCCCAGTGTCTCTTGCTCATCCAGTGAAATGTGGATATATTTCTATGTTCTGTTCTCACCCAGTGTGGTCACACTCTTTGGGGACACAATGTTCCTTCTCCCTTTGCCAATGCAGTTTAAAGTCCTGCATGGTTTGGGGTCAGGTAAAATTATTTGAAAATAACCTTGCCTGGATTATTTCATTCCTTAATATCATATCCAAATATTTTCTTCATAATTCGGAGAGGTGGTAAGCCACGGCAGTGCACTCACAGGTGTGGACACAAATACGGATGTGGGCATAGCTTGTGATTCCTTGAAATTTTTTAGAATCACTTCTGTGGCAAAGGTTTTAGGCATATTAGTTGGTGGTTGCCTATTGAGCTTTAAATTACAAAAAAAATTAATTAATGTTACAAAGACTTGCTCAGGAGAAAAAGAAAGCAGCCAGCACCAGCTTTCCAAGTACAGAGTTTAGAAGATGAGTTCCACTATGAATATGTGCCTAATTACAGGAGACTTTTTTTTTTTAGCTGAATACAAAGGCCATTGTCATAGGGATCAGTCCTGCCATGGAGAGTTTTCAAAAGCGTTCACTGTGGACTATGCCCTAGCATTACCTACACACAAGACAGCTGCCTTTCACACCTTATTCTGTTGCTTTTTCACAGAAATGGATTAAGAGGCTGCAAGTCTATACCCACACCAAAACATATAAAAGAAAATCAAAGGGGAACTGAAAGCAAACACTGAATATATTAGATTTCTTTCAGGCATGATGCCCAAATTCCAGAAGAACCACTCCCTACATTCCTTTCGACCTGAGCTGAGGCTTTCCAGCTCAAACATCCTATGCTTCACTGATTCTTTCACACACTTGGGATA